>JAHPZR010054011.1:0-18573 GCA_019787425.1 Platygyra sinensis | reverse complement strand
ATTAAAACAAAACAGAGTTTTTCCAAGCTGTCGCATAACGTGTAATGTGTAATGTGTAATGTGTAATGTGTAATGTGTAATGTGTAATGTCGCGAGTGAGAGGACAAACATACATGTCCCCTTTACATTGCTTTATTTTTGCAGTGGGCTCGGACGTCAGCATACAAAGGCGCCGCTGGCAGCCGCTATCAGTCCATTTATGAGCCCACTGAACCCTTCCCAACCCATGATGAGTGATGATGTAGATGACGAGGATAGACCACAACACCGGGAACTACGTCCTCTACTCTTATCTTATCTTATAGTGTGTGGGTTCTTTAACGGCCCCTGCTAACCATGTGACACTGAAGATGCAGGAGACGGGGCCTACGGTTTATAGTCCTTGTCCGAGAAGACTTGATCGTCTAACCATTTGCAGGTGTCATTACAAAGGCAGCACGTTCTCCTCAGTTATTTAAAGACCCTGAGTGTTGGTCCGGCCGAGGTTTGAACCCGCGACCTCCCGCACGGCAGTCCGGTGCTCTACCAACTGAGCTAACCGGTCGGCGGTCAGCCGGTCGCACTGGCTACGACCAAACGTCTTTTAGGGGGTCCACGAAGCTCCTTTTTTTCAATTTCGATATCTATCTTCCGTCGAAAGCTATTGAACATTCAAGATCTTTCCTGAAAACTTTTACGCTTCTTTCTGCGGCAATGCTAGTATTCCAACTGACCTGTCAGCGCATCTAGCCTCGAGTCTTGACCAGATAACATCTTGTTGTCCAAAAACCAACATGCCGAGCCGGCCTCCAGTGAGTGTTGTATCATACACATCACCTGACTCAGTCAACACTGTCTCACCTTGTTTGATTTGCACTCTGCAATAAAAAACAGGAACTCAATAAAAAAAAACAACTCGGAAATGATCTATTCACGTCGTTGTCAGTACAGCCACTCTCTTTGGGTACCAGAAAACACTAAGACAGTAATTTCTTATAATAAGAACCTGTTTGTTAAGAGCACAATTTTATGTCTCAATTTATGTACTACGACAGGTCATCAAGGCTATTATTTCACACCTGATAAGTCCTATGGAAGGTCTGTGAGTGACATGAAAAGCGTAAGAAGTCTGATAGTTCCATCCCTCCATATTGGGATCCTGCCACAAGAGCTTAACCTGGAAAAATGAAAATGATTATACCAGTAACAATCGCAAATGTTTGTATTTCCCTTTAGGGATATAAGTGTCATAAGTGAATTACTTACCTCGTTGGCTGTGTCTCCAGAGTGCCACAGTGCTTGGGCTAACGTGGACCCAGGTCCCGTGTTGGAATCGACAAGCTTTAGAGAGAAACACGAAGCGAATAAAACCTCTAGTCAATGCAATGTCATGTGAGAGGGAAAGTTTGGGTTATTCCCAGAACTCCAAGATATACTTTAGAGATAGTTCTCTACTTTCTAGCCTCTGCATAACTGGTTCAAAACAAAAGAGTGCCAGGAAAATGCCGGAAATCAGAAAAAAAGTTGATTGAGCATTACCGTCACGTAATACAGTTTAAAACTGACTGGTTCTGACTTTGTGTGTCTAGAGCGCCTCAGTGTCTGACCTTTCAAAATGAGGAGTTTCCCGCAGTGCGTTCGTTTGGTGTTATTTTTTACCATATAACAATTAAAATTTTAGTTAAGAGCACTTAAAAAGGAAGAGTGAATCAACAGACATAGACGAACAAATGGAAACAGAATGACTCGAAGTCTAACCAAGGTACACAAAATCATTACCTTATTTAGGAACTGTTGTGCTGCGTTGTGGGGCAAATGAAAGACTTCGACCTTCCTAGCGTAAGCCCTTCGTCAAAGCCCTGATGAAGGGCTTAGACTCGAAAAGTCAGTTCTACAAACCCTCTGCGGTGTTTGGCTTCGAATTCATAAGTAGCTTAGTCCCTAACTACCTTGTTTCTTAGCAACGGACGCACCTTTAGCTGAACGCCTTTAATTCCTGCCCGATCATTCAACTCCTGGAAGTTGCTGTTTTCTCTTCTCCACATCACCACATAAAACTTGCGGTTTGATTGATAGCCAAAAACCACGCCCACATAGTCTGAGGCGTCTCTTCCTTGTATATAAAGTACTCCAGTGTAGTCCACTGGACCGTATCTGGATGTTCCTGGCGTATGCAAGAAACACGAGACAAGTCAGTTTTAACGTAACATTAGTGCGACAACAGTCATCACTCCTCACGGGAAAATATGAACTCAATAAATTGGCCACGTTCCAAATGTGTAGCTTCATAGCTCTGTTGGTAGAGCATCGCACCGGTATCGCGGAGGTCACGGGTTCGAATCCCGTTGAAGCCCTGATTTTTTCAGGCTTCTTCTTTCCAGTTGCTTAAACTGGAAAATTTACTGCGATGATCATTCTTCACTTTCAGTCAGCAACTGTATGTTAAACGAGACGATTTGTAATCCAACATTGCTGCGTTCAAAATCGATGTCGAACCTCCACAAACTACGCCCTACAATAACAATGATAATTTTCTATACTATTATTATATGGCTCTGTCTCACAAGGACTGGAAACTACCAAATTCATGAATTTGATTGGCTGAAATGGATATTGACCGCGGTCTCATCTAGACCGGCATCCAAACCAGTAATGTTTTGAAGTGAAAAAGTTGCAAACTACATGCAAAATCATTGATCAGAAGGAATTTTGATTATGATGAACACTGTAACAATGTTGCAATAAAAATCGCCTCGTGTAACATGCCGTTGCCGACCGTTGCGGCAACAAAGTTGCGTGAAAAGCTGTCTCGCGTAACGTGAGTTAACAATCGGTATAAAAAACAGCGTTAACAATTTGCTCGTGTAACATCAAGTTAATGAGCGGGTTTAGTGTTACGAATGTATCTTGACAGGAGTAGCCACGGCAATTAATTTTATACTCGTTAAGGTAATTCCCTTGAAATTGTTCTACTATCAAACTTTTTTTGAAACTTGGCGTAATAAACATTCATGATATGAACATTATAAAAATGCAATAAAAAAATGGGGTCACCGAGCTTGTTTACGCGTCAGCAGGCTCTATAAATGGGGTATTTTTACTGGTTGCGCGTTAAAAGTTCGAATCACATTCATACAGAATTAAATCTTGGTTACTTGAAAGATAGAAAATTTTGCCTTGAAAGTAAAGCTTCATTTATTGACATAAGCAGTATTGCTTCATTTAAGCCGTTTTTGATTGACTGGTTGCGGGGATATTGCACTTTTTCAGACGGTTTCGTGGCTAACTTGAAGTCCTCGCCTTGGCCAAAATACACTCAGTTGGGAACTATTTTCAAAAAAAAATCATGTTCTACTATCAAACTTTTTTTCCTCTTCAAATATGTTCTTCATTAAACTATTCTTAGCAAATACCTGAAATAAAAATCGGGGGTCACCGAGCTCGTTTAAGAGAAAAGGAGAATTTATTCCGTTATCGAGCTTAGTTTGAGGGAAATCTCTTTCGTTTTGCACGTGCACGCGCTCCTGTGCGCGCGCTGATGACGCGAAAATCGTGCGCAGTAGGGATGCGCAATGCAATACTAAGGAATTACCTTAAGTGATGTACACTCAAAGACAAAATCTATGAGCAAGTGTTTTGAATTTTGTTCTCTTTTTTCCCATTTAGCCAACGCACACGCAGCAAAATTCATTTTGAAATAATTTCTCGTAAAAATACAAACCGATCAGCATTGAAGGGTGCCTAGATGTAGCGCTTGTTACTTCTTCGACATCAATACCCTGAGGAGAAAAAAAAGCTGTTCACAATACCGCTGTGTGATTATTAATAGCTTCCTGAAAAGTAGTATTGTAAACAGGGCTCCTTATCTGTTTTTTGTAGCATACTACCCCTGGATGGCATGCTAGTCTATTGCAGGTTACTCCGCAGCATTCTGTTACGCTGCGACAACAATTCACCCCTACCCAGCACCTTTTCCTCTTATCAATAGGAGAGAGGCGCAATATTTAGTGCCTCAAATTCCAAATTGACCGTTCCGGTGACTTGGAGCCAAGCCGGGGTGACCGTGTTCCTTGTACGGACACTTTACTATCACAGTTCTCTACTCTGAGATTGTTATTTCTCCCCTTATGTTTTAGAATTGCCTTGCTTAAGCATTGTCGGTATATCACTATGCTACTCAAGGTGTCTGCAGATTGAAGGAAGAGAGCGATATCACGAAAACCTCAAGAAACTGACTTCATCGACCGCAATTATAGCACGACCGTGCAAGACAAACCTTCTCAGCGACTCTCCAGACAGGCAGCGGATCGGCATGTCCAGGGTACAGATCAACTGTGAAGTGGTCTATAAAACTTGTTTTACTCATATGCTTAACATATGGACAGTGATCATCATTATCCGTCACACCATCACCATCAAAGTCATCGACACATACATCACCAACAGCTTGGGCTGCAGGGAGATTATTAAAACACAAAATCAACACAAATAGAGGGGAGCGAAGGGGGTGCACTGATCGTCCTTATCTATCTCTTTCCAGGTTTCATGGCAAAGAGTGAATTTTGTAACGATTTTCGAGAGCCATTTTGAGTCTGCTTTGATGTTAGATTCGCCAAGCTTTACAATCGGGTCTCGACTCATGCTAAGAACTGCTTTTAACGAAAAAAGACAACAGAGCGTGGTGCTTTCGGCCGACAATCTATGGAGCAATATGCACAGGTAATGGTAATTTTCGTCGCTTTCCTGCTCCTACCACTGACCGATTTATAGAGACACGAGACTTGTTAATCAAGCGATTAAAAAAAACTCCCAACAGGCGAACTTAGAATCTTACAATTTCGGAGTAGTCTCTGAATGAAGAGAATTACACATGAAGATAAACACCTTTAGCGTCGTACGCTAAGTTGGCGTGTTCTTGTCCCGGGTTGCTGACCAACCGGCAATTATCATCAAG
Source organism: Platygyra sinensis (assembly GCA_019787425.1). NCBI lineage: Eukaryota > Metazoa > Cnidaria > Anthozoa > Scleractinia > Merulinidae > Platygyra > Platygyra sinensis. Next base: position 13,640 of record JAHPZR010054011.1, on the reverse strand, counting down.
ATTAGAAATTCCATCACCGTCTTGATCGTCGTCACAAGCATCTCCTACAAAAAAAAATGCAACAGAGAAGCACTTCAACAATGATCAAAGCTGGAAAGAATGTAGCTTCCTATGAAACAGACATTCTATGGGCTCGTCACGCAATCAACCTTGTGGGGGCGGAGGGATTGCGTCACAAGAAGGCCAGAGACTTCCTGTCAAACTTTTGGTTGATAGGTGTCTTGATCACGTGTCTCAGTCCATGATATTGTAATTCCATTTTTTTTTGTTCTTTAGGTCGTTGGTTATCGTACCGTCAAGTCTAAAGGGCGATTTACACGGTACGACTTTGACGCATGCGACAAGCTTACGACAGACCTACGATACGACTTGGGCCTACGACTTGGGACCATTTACACGCACACGACATTTTCACTTACAAAATTAAATATGCAAAAGTTTGCACCGGGATTTACGGAGCGAAAAAGTTCTAACAAACGTTAACAAATATTTTAGCTGCCCTGCGCTTTGAAAAAAAAACTTTCTAACGAGATGTTTTTCGCTTTAATCCGTTCCGTACTTTTCGAGAAACGACTTCATGTGAACCAGTCAAAAACAACTTCGTCCGCCTGTGAGGGCCTTTTAACAAAAGACGAATGTCTTGCGTCTCTGAAGCAAATGGCAAAAGGTAAATCTCCTGGATCGGATGGTCTCTCGGCGGAGTTTTACCTAGCTTTCTGGGATAGTATAGGACAAGAATTAGTTGAGAGTCTCAATTATGCTTTCGACTGCGGAGAATTAGCTATTTCTCAAAGAAGAGGAATCATCACTCTCATTCCAAAGAAGAATAAAGATAAAAACTGTACTGGATAATTGGAGACCCATCTCACTTTTGAATACTGACTATAAAATTGCTATTAGAGCAATAGCCTTGAGAATATCTAAAATACCACCGAGTATCATCCATAGTGACCAAACGGGTTATGTTAAAAAGCGTTTTATTGGGCAGAACATTCGCTTAATTTCGGATGTTATTGAACGTTGTCAAGACTCGAATATTCCTGGCATCGCGTTATTTCTAGATTTTAAGAAAGCTTTTGACAGCATCGAATGGTCGTTTTTATTCAAGGCTTTAGAAAACGTTCGGTTTTGGTGATATGTTAGTAAAATGGATCAAAAAAATTACCTTTTACGCAAATCTACAAAGTTGTGTTACTAACAATGGTTTCCCCACTCCTTTTTTCCCTCTAGAACGTGGAGTTAGACAGGGGTGCCCCCTTTCTGGAATCCCTTTTGTTATCGGCGTGGAGCTCCTAGCAAACGCTATTAGAAGCGACAAATCAATAAAAGGTCTATCGCTTGACTCGAAAGAATTTAAACTATCACAGTATGCTGATGACACTACTTGTCTGGTTGAAGATACTTCATCGGCTAGTAATCTATTCGAAAAGCTTGATTTGTTTAGACTATGTTCGGGGCTTGAGCTAAACAGATCCAAAAACAGAGGCTCTATGGCTAGGTTCAAAACAAGAACAGAACCGATACTCCCTTTGGTATTCGTTGGCCCAAGGATTATGTCAATGCACTAGGCATATGCTTTACAACTGACCAGAATATTTCTAATAGTAAAAACTTAGAATCAAGATTGCTTTCCTTAGAAAAATGTCTTAACGTGTGGTCTTCCAGGGACTTGACTCTGTATGGGAAAATCAACATTGTAAAATCACTAGCACTCTCTAAATTGACTTCTGTCGCGTCCGTCCTTCCAATTCCCGATGATTTCATAAAAATAGATTACTTCATAGAAAGTGCGACGTACGGATTTTTATTCACGAGTTGCAAAACTTTGCAAAACGAACGAGTGAGCGCAGCGAACGAGTGAGTTTTCAAAGTTTTGCAACGAGTGAATAAAAATCCGTACAAAGCACTTTCTATGCTGTAATCTGTTTATTGTATATAACGAGAATTAAACACAACCATTAAATCAGTTTTAGTTTTTTTCCGGCACCATAAGTTTACATGCAGAACGCTGAGAACGTAATGAATGACCGAGCGTAATGAAAAACAAATCCGCTTTCCAGTGCAGATATAGGCGTACAACGAGCCTACACAAGCTTAAATATAATAGGGGAGAATTCGTAAGTACATAGTGAGAAATCTTTTCGTTTGTCCATAATTACTGTCAGATTCAATCATGTTATGGCGACGTTTCGCGCTGTGCAAAGACAAATTCGGACTGTTGACTTACACTGTTTAAATTTGAATGTTCCTCCTTGAATGTTGTTGGCTTTCTGATGTTAAATTTACTTCCACGGTTTCTTGAATGGCCATTGATTCTCAAACTGAAATTCTAGCGCTCAAGATATTTGTTAGATGTATTCCATTGCTGTTTTTCCGAAAGTGAAGTAAAACGGGAACCGAAGCCATGTTATCGAGACACAAACTTCAAGCGGACGCTGATTTCAACCCGCGCTTCTCGGAAGCCATTAGAGTGCTTAACTCTGATTGGCTAAGTGATTCTATCATGAACGGTGAGTGGTTATATTTTTCACATGTGAAGAACGCTATACGCAAACCTGATTGGACGTATCGCTTTTTTCACCGGTGATATATAGCACATATAGAGTTCTATTTGCAAGGCTTATTGCCTAAAATTCTCGCTATATATACAATAAAGAGTTAATAAACGGATTGTGGAGTTTATTTGGAGTCAGAAGAACCCAAAGATTAAAAGGACAACAATGATTGGTGAAAAAAAGGAAGGGATAGGAATGCCTGATTTTGATCTAATTAACAAATCGTTAAAAGCAGCTTGGGCGAAAAGACTATCCGCTCCTGATTGTGCCATGTGAGAAATCACTACCACTTGAGTACCTTAGAGAAGTTGGAGGGGAATTTATTTTCTATTGCAATTTCTCACTAAAAACTCTTCCGCATTTTTCTGGTTTACCGTTATTTTACCAGGACGTGCTTAATTCTTGGCAGAGGATTGCCGGTCACACTCCCGGGAGCAAAAATGAGGTGGAAATCGAGATTATTTGGAATAATAAATTTATGACAATAGGAGGAAAGTCGGTATTCTATCGATCGTGGTATGAAGCCGGCGTTAAATACATAAAAGATCTGATAACTGAGGATGGTAATTTAATGACTCTTAATGTTTTCCAACTCACTTTTTTGCAGTATTAAGGGCTTTTAAACGCTATTCCCACGAGCTGGAAAAAGAAACTTAAGAACAATTACGAGGAGAATGAAGCTTACGACTGCGAAAATAAGATTATTGATCCACAAAATGCTTCAAGTAAGATGCTTAGAAACATACTGACAAAAAAGCTTTTTGAGAAGCCCACCTCAGAGGCAAAGCTTGAAAAGGGAGGTTTTACTGTGGATGAAATTTCGCATATTTTCGAGCTTCCTTTCAAACTATCTTATGATGTTAGATTGTCCGTTTTTCAATTTAAGATTAACCACAATATTCTGTACACAAAAAGTAGGCTCTTTAGAGATAAGATAACAGAGAATGACAAATGTTACCTTTGCAGTGGAAGTCAAACATTGGTGCATCTCTTTGTTGATTGTGATTTTAGTAAAGTATTTTGGACTGATTTTACTTCTTGGTGGAATTATAAAAATAACACGCAAATCAGGCTCCAACAGTGTGATATTCTTTATGCTTTTCATCCCGGAAATCAGTCCTGTTTAGGCATTAACTACTGTTTGCTCGCGGCCAGAAATTACATTTATATTTCGGCAAAAAATGAAGATCCCTTCTGTTTCAATTCATACCTCACATTTCTAAAGAACAAGCTCGGGACAGACAAAAAGAAGATTCAAGACCTTGTTATTCTTTAGAGCACTCTGTGTTTTTTTTGTTGTTGTTGTTTCGATGACCGTAGTTCGTGGCTTTTGTATAATGTAGTGTTAGTGATTCCAAAGTAACGTAGACATTTGTTTGTTTAGTTTTTTTTTTTAAGTAATGGTGTAAGTAGAGGCTGTATTCCATGTATTGTTATTGTAAGCAATGTCAGTATTGTAGGTATAAGTTCGTATACTAGGTAGCGTTGATATTAAAAATAAAATTTCAAAAAAAAAAAAAAACAAAAAAAAAACAAACTTCGTCCGCCATTTTGTCGCAAGAAAACTTCTCCTTCGTCCCCTACTCAGTAGAAATTGTCACAAAATACGTATGTTCTGTAAATTTCGGCTACGATTGTCGCAGCGTTTTAAAACATGTTTTAAAATCCTACGACAATTATTTTGACGTACACAACAGTCGTAAGCGAGTTGTAGGTTTGATTTACACGAAACAATTCATGTCGTAGGCCTGTCGTAAACTTGTCGCATGCGACAAAGTCGTACGGTGTAAAACGGCCTTTACCAGTCCCTTGCGATGACATTTTTCCCTAAACATTCTCAGTCGTGCAGCAAATCTCTTATTAATTACGGACCTCGCTGCCCTCGGTCTGTGCTACCAAGACCTAGGGCTGATATTCTCACAGTACGGCCCTCTCGCATAGTTAGTAAGATTCATACACAAGGAAACAGTTACAGAGAGGGTTTTGGTAGTCACGCTTGTTGCGCCAAACGTTGACGGTCACACAGTAAGCCATTCACATTGTTTGCTTTTGTAAAAATGAGAGCAACCTTGCTCAGTAACGTGACCATCAACGTCTGTCTTAAACAGTAACTATTTACATACCTATTCTATCGTCATCAACATCTGCTTGTTCGCCATTTGGGAGATCAACACAGTTGTCAAAACCATCTGGTACACCATCGCCATCCCTATGAAAAATAAAAAAACACACACGACATTCCGATAAACACAAAACGTGCAACGCATCTAAGGACCAGCTACGCTCCGGTACGTTTTGAACAATAAAAATAGTCGTATTCGTAGGTGCAGCTAGGAAATCAGAATAGTGTACGGCTCGCTCCATCGAATGAATGTATGTATTTGAGGTAATGCTGATAAATACAACTTACTTGTCTTTCCCTGCTCCAGAACAAACATCGCCATATCCACTTTGATAGGTATCACTCTGCAGGAAAGATGAAACAGTTTTCAATATTCACTTAACTACTGAATAATAGAAAGAAGTGTGAGAATTGAAGCTAGCCAAAAAAATAAGCAAAAGGCGAAATCTGGCATCCTTAAAACAACAAAACTAAACAAACAAGCGACCAAGCAAACAAACGTTGCGAAAGACGACAAAAGCGCATCTAAACCGGTCGCTAGACACTTTAATCTGCCGAATCATTCGAAGCAACATATGGCGGTCTGTGGCCTCTCCCTACATCAAGGAAGCACAGAAAGCCGCAAAACTCTAGAACAAAAATTTATTTTTCAAATCGGCACTCTCAATCCTCACGGTATCAACGAACGCTTTTCATTCAACTAATTTATTCTGTTGTTTTTTCACGTTGCCAGGCACCAACCAATAGCGTAGCTCCATATTTCTCTATATAAACCACACACAACCCACAATTCCTCGATTCGCTCCGACGAAGGGCTAGCGCTCGAAACGTCAGCTTTCGAATCTCTTTACGGTGGCCAATCCACATTATCAACTCAGTTGATAAAACCAAATTATCCTGTAATACTCCCACCGACGCAGCACCATAGTTTCTTTAGAAACTTATCCCCTTTAAACAAACAAACAGACATAAACAAAACTCAGAATTGTCTGTTCTCCCCACAAGCTACATATAGGTATTTTAAGGTTTATTTAAAGACAAAAGAATCATACTGATGATATTACAAATTTGAAATCCCACAGTTACGACACTGACTGAGCCATTTGTAATTGTAACATCTGTCTTGTGTTTCGTTATATCATTTATTTAGTTACGTCGTACTAGCCGCTTACTTGATCGGGGTTAAGATCCTCAGGGCAGTTGTCACAAACATCCCCTACACCGTCCTTATCATAATCAGTAAGGTTAGGATGATTTAGTTGTGGACAGGTATCGTTTGGGGCAAAATATCCTACAAGACAAAAGTAGACATTCTGGTTTGTAAACAACGGTTGCTTCAGGACCAAGGAAAACAACAATCAATAATAATAAAGTTCTCATGGCGCGTTGCAAGTATTCGTTCGAAGCGCGCTGAAACAGTTTAAAGGCCGGCTCATACTAAGATCCTTATTGGAACTTACATGGTATCAAAATTCTTTTTTAACCTGGAAGGGTGGGGAAGAGAAAAGAAAGATTACCCTGCAAGGCTACAAGAATACTACAGCCACCCGCTATTGCGTGACACCATCAGGTGATTTGTGACTGTACGCCGATTGTCTACTCACAATAAAAAGACACTTCGTGAAGAAATCACTTGTAAGAAGTAAGGGATGTACATCACCATCTCCCTTATGCTCCTTAAGGGAGATTAGTCATAGTAGTTTGAGTAATTTTGGCCACGTACAAAATTAGCCTAAAAACTAGGAAAACACCAAAGAGCTATCAATAATAAACCACATAAAGGAACAAGGATGGTTTAGGATGGCGAAAATTAACACGGATTTCAAAGGACGAACTTGAGAAATTTAGGCTAAACTTTTCTAGATGCACCAACTGTGACGTAGCTATTTTTAAAACTTAAAAGTTTTGTTTTGTAGCTTGCAGAAACAAGTCAAACTGTGCGTTTATGATTTCGCGCAGTGTACTTACCATCATTGTCAGGATCACCAGCTTCGCATGCATCCCCAATACCGTCTCCATCACTGTCCAGTTGATCAGCATTTGGCGTGTTGACGCAATTGTCACACGCATCACCCACTCCATCTCCGTCAGTGTCTGACTGATTCAGATTTTTCACGAACTGGCAGTTGTCCTACAGACAAACATACGAATTCAAAACTGCTTGAGCAACTATTTTATAGCAACATACGTATTCGGCTAACGTTCTTTCATTCTTGTTGCTACTGTTTCGGTTCCTCCAAGGATTAAGTTCCTCGGCGCCCATTTATACTTCTGTGTGGAACGAACCTCTGTGAGAGTACGTGCCTTGGCCAGAAATTAAACACAATACAATGACCCTGGTTCGAATCTCTACCTTCAATCCGGAAGACCAGCGCACCAGCTATTTGACTAAAGCGGCCTTCACATGGCAAACTGAAGTCGGCAAACTCGTGCTGTCAACTCAAGTTGGTGTGTGAGCGACACAAAAACAGTCGGCAAACACGTTGACAAACAGCTGGCGAAAAAGAGAACTTGCCTCTATTCTTGCTAACTTTTTTCACCAACTTTGCCGTATTGGTAAACTCGTATCTTACGTTTAAACGATCCGCAAACATGTGGTAACTGTCAACTAATCAAAACACGTGCTCTATTTAAGTGATTTATTTGCTAACACTTTACAAAATAGGGGACGCTAGTCAACACTTTAAAATTTATCAAAGAGGTTCACAATTGTCCAGCTGTGAGGGAAGTTTCATCTATGACCGACAAAGACACTTAAAAACATACAAAAGAAAATGGAGGAGCTAGCGGACAAACTGGGTTTCTTCCGAACCTTTCTATTTCCCTGTCGTTTCCGTTTCTCTCTTCCCTTCTTCTCTTTCTATGCTCTATGTGAGTGCCACTGCACCAAATAAGTCGACCATGTTGCAAATTACCGTGTGTTGTGATTTGACGCGAGTTTGACGTGTGAAAAAACGAGTTTGCCAACTTTTTGGAGTTTTCCAACATAAGAGGTTGGCAAACTCGTGTTGTGCGGCCTTCGCATGGCAAACTTAAAACTTTGCCGTGCGAAGGCCGTTTAACACGTCTCCAACATATAGTGTGAAGATAAGGATTTAATAAAATCGTAATCGAGATAGATAACACTCACCAATTTATCAACTATCAAGTCATTATCGTCATCCTCATCACACGCGTCTCCGTCCGTATCACCATCATTATCCTCCTGACCCGTGTTAGGCACACTTTCACAGTTATCCTGCAAGGTAGATATCACAAATTATCACATGGCATAGCAGAGCAAGTACTTAAATCTCGTTCCAACTCCTTCAATTCAACTGAGAAACTGTCAAAATAAATTTCCAAATTGGGCTGCACGTAATTTCACAATGGTCCAATATTGCATGATACACAAAGACATTTATAAGGTGTACTTTGGGAAAACCGATCAGATACACTGCGATACTTTATAAGACTGTAACCGTATCGCCCTGCTCACTAATTAGTTATCGCCCCTATAACTTAACTTACAGTAAAAATAAAACATTGATTAGACAGAGGCATCTTTCCTTTGCGCAAAGGATATTCCTCACCTTGTAGCAGTTTGGCAAAGTGCAACTCAACCCAACGGACGGAATTCCATCGAGATCAGGATCAATTCCACATTCCTCTCCGTCACCGCCATACCCGTCTTTACACTGACAAGAAAAAGATTGAAGAGTGAAATAATGGTAAATGTGAAACTCAGATGAATGACAAGAACTTTGAACTTTTAACTCTCCACGAGCTCTGCACAAGCTCTCCACGAGCTCTTCACGAGCTTTCCACGAGCTCTTCACGATCTCTCCATAGTTCAGGCCTCGTCCACACTTCGCCCGAAAACCGAGCTTTTCGAAAACAACATACACAATAAGACAGCCTCAAGCTATTTACCTTTCACTGCCGAGCAATTTATAGCAAACGGCAACGGAAACAAATTTGTTTCTTGCATACATGTAAAAAAGGAGGTAACAAAAATTGTCCTTAGTAGAAAAAACAAGAAATGCCATGACGTGAACGTCCTTTTACGTTGTTACAAGGTAAATAGCAAAGGACAAGTAAAGTAAACCATTTACGCTGTCATACCCTGCATTTGAATCGTCCCGCACCAGTTTGGGTACACTGTGCATTCTCGTGGCAAGTATGGGAACCATTGGTGCACAGGTCACCAGGATTACAGCCCGTGTAACCATCCCCAATGAAACCAGGATTACACGGGCCACATAGGAAACCTCCCTGTAAATAAAAAACGAAATTTAAACAGGTAAATAAATTAATAAATTAACAAATAAACAGGGTCTAGCTAGGCCTCTTCAGATGTTCTTTCGGTCGGTGAAGCAATAGTCTCTGCTCGTCGACTTTGATATTTCACCTGCAATTTTGGTAGCTAGTTGATTAAAAGTTACCTAAGAAGATGAATGAAAAGGAAAGAATTGCTTTTAATTCTTGTTAGCTTCTGATGTCTATATCAAACACTTAACAGTTTTAAGGATTTGCCAAATGATGGGAGATATTTGTCCGTAATTTTATGTATAGCAGCAAAAGTAACTTGATATCGATACAATATATGCCCGCTAGAGTAAGTTACGGAAAGATGAGAGTTCCATGGGCGCCACTCGAAAGTCTATCATGTCTGTCGGCCGATACTGCGCCCATGGGTTGCGGATAAATGGGAAATAAATTTTAACTTGAATTCTAGCGAAATAGCGGGTGCATATGGGTGATGATATGGCCCCACTAAGAAAGGGAAACGAGGGTTGTGTACCCTCTTCAAATACTTCTTTATGAATCATTAACGCCCAGTAAAACAATAACAGGTGTTATTGACTCACGTTTGTGTTGATACACTGTGAATTTGGATCACAGCTGCTAATGCCTTCCTTACACTCGTCGATCTCCTCACAGACTTGTTTGGAATTCTGAGCATCTTCCAGACCAACTCCTGACGGGGCATTCCCTCTGAAGCCGTCAGGACATGCAGCACACTGATAACCAGGGACACGGTTCTCGCACTTGTCGCTTTCATAGCAGGGATTGGCACGGGCACACTGTGGAATATTGTCCAACACAACAACGATGGTTAATCGCTGATGATATAGATGATGCAGTGAATAACTCATTGGGGAGGAAACTTATTCAATGGATATTCCTGAGACAGACCAACAACTTGGACGGGAATCGGTTTACACTTGTTTCCACCTTAAAGAAATCCACACATCCCCTCGCCTAATGGAAATAACTAAGCCATGACACAGACCACATCCTCTCCTCCCTCAACAACAAGCCTTTGTCTCTGTCTAGGCACTTCACACTTTGCATTCAGCTGAAGCTAAACTACACAGTGCCATGTAGGGTCTGATAAGGTTAGTGTCATTTGAATCAATCACCACTGCAATGAACTATGTGCTGCTAAGGCGGCACTGAAGTCATTCGAAATGTTTGGCTGGAATCTCAAACGTTCCGCGCGGCTGTCCATAATATCTGGGCTAGACGAGAGAAGTTTATCTAACCCAATAAATCTTCTCTACTTACCTCGTCGATGTCAGTACAGTTTCTTCCATCCCCTTCATAACCTTTAGGACAAGGTCCACACGTTGCCGAACCAACTCCAACATTCAGACAACTCACACCGGGAAAGCAAGCGCCATCGGATAAGCACGGACCTTAACGAGAAACAGTTAAATTAGATTGTATGACAAAAGGCACCACCAATCGCTAGCTGAATAAACTGAAAAGGTGAGCACCGACTGGGAAAAGGGGAGAAAATCCCTAGAGACGGGAAAAGGTTAAAAAGAACGAACAAGCGAAAATTAAGACTAGACTTGTAAAGTAGCTTTCTATGTAATTAAGAGTCAGTCACTTAAATTAAGCCTCGGACAATAACATAACAACATTACAGAAGGGAAAGAAGATGGTAGACTTAAACATTTTGGTCAAGGAGTCCACAAATAACAAGCGGAAAAAAAACAGCACCTTCCTAACTCTCAATGTCTAAATATAAATGTTAACTAACTAACCATAGTTACCCGAAACCAAACTTCCCTCATAACTCTTTTTTTTTAAAACAAAAATTCCTTATCCTCTTGCTGTGTTCGTAACTGTTGCAATGATACTGTACTCAAAACGACTGGCCAAATGCCAGGAAAGCCTAACAAAACGTCTGAGGAAAAAATGCCTTGGACTAGCATAAATTTAAGGCCAGTAAGAGCACAGTGGCGTGTAAACAGTCTCACTTACGTTTATAGAATGTCTAGTTTCGGGACTGGTTCACACAAGCGACATAGGAGCATTTGGACATAATACCATATGAAATTATATGTCGGTAAGGAAGCAGCATGGCCTAGTGGTTTAGGGCGCTGGAGTTGTAATCCGGAGGTCCCCGGTCCAAAGCCTCCACCCTGTAACTAATAGGATTTGTTACTTGGTAGTCCCGAATTCAAATCTTCCGTCATGCTTTGTAAATAGCCAACTGGTCTGCCCCCTGCCAGTTGGGATTTTTAACTATGTTACGTTTATTTGAGCAAAGGGCATGACTACTATAAATAAAATTTACATGTTTTTTCAATGTGAACATCGACGTAAAGACAAATGGAAAAGATGAGTTTTATTCCTCATGTCGTAATGTTCATGCTGTTTTATATTCACACTGTAACCACAACGACATAACATCGTCTGATGTCGCATGTTTATGTTGTTCTACTGTTATGTCGCTGGTGTTAGGCCTAAGCACAGATACTTACAGTCCTCAAGTCTAAAGCACGTCTGGCATAATGAACAGTTCGGGAAGTTTTCATGTTTTGCCCACTCGTTAGCAGGACATGGCCGGCAGCTGGTTTTCATATGAGTACTGGAGAAGCCATCAGGGCAACACTCGCACGTTTGTGCACGAGTCTCATTGTTGAAGCTTCCGGGAGGACACAACTTACAAGGGAACCCTGCGAGAACAAGAAGGAATTCGATTCAAAATGGACGACCAACCACAATTGTTTATTTAGCAAACCATTTTCCTGATCAAAGGTGAGAAGCTTGAGGTGACCTAGTAAGTTATAACACGGATCCTGGCTCCTACATGTATCACAATCATTCCCTTACATGTACATGTGCTGTGCAGCAAATTAAGGCAAGATTTAATTTACCTTTTCCATCACTGTATCGTCCTGGTGTACAATCTTGCCTCATCCCTTCCCAGCAAACTGTGCCAGGCTCGCAGTCAAAACACGTCGCAGGACAAAACTAGCCAGAAATAACGAGGAGATGAGCAATTAACCTCTAAAAAATAGATTGTACGAGTTGCAAAAGCCCTTTTCAGGTCAACTTTCTCCTTTACATCACAACAAAATCTCGCATTTATGCGACGCAACTTCGAGCTACTTGCAGTTTCAGCTCAAAATTGCCTCGAATCCACGATGGATAATATTGTAACGCAAATGAGAAAAACTGACTTTGAAAAGAGCTATCACAACATTAATATGCTGTTCCTTTCTTTCGTCACCCCTCTTCATACACACACGCTACCCAGCCCCTCTCGGAATACCACAGGGACTCGCCATATGCTCTGATCGATATTCCGAGAGGGTAAAACTAAAAAAAAAAAGACAAATTGTCCATTTGACTTTTAAATGTTAATTGATTCTACTTACCGTTTCATTACACTTGACATGAGTACTTTCTGGACAAGGAAGCGCGGTGCCGTTCACACAGAGCTGAAGACAAATAAACGAAACACCGCAATAGGATTTTCAGTTGTCATATAAAATGCGCTTCACACGCCTGAGCTCCTCTTCAGAGATTAAACGTTTCGCAAACACAAGTTGCCAGACTTTTCGCTGAGCAAAACACAATTCCCACTGACTAAAGTAAAACTGAACAAAAATGAATAGTTGGCAATTTATATTTCAAATATGATTTGAATCCTTTTCCAGGAAAGCAATTTTCATTGACTGTAATAACGGGGCCATAATCAAATTTAAACCTTTTACATCTAAACCTTTGGCAACCGTAAAATTGAATTCCCTGACAAAAAGATTGGAATTTCCGACACTTGAATATAAAGTTCTTGACATTTTCTTGCCATGGGAGACAAAATTCTCTAATGTTTTCCTCTACGCCAGCAATACCACCTACAGGGTCTATATGGCAAAGACATATGAAAAAAATACAAGACTTAAACAAGAAAGCATTTTAAAATTTTGATCCAGCAACATGCTGTCTATAACTTTTTTAGTTCATTTGATGTAAAATTTAATTAGATACACGGCAAAAACTTTACCACAATTGCGAAACACTCCCCTAGGACTTTCACAGAAGCTAAAGAACGTTTGAGATAAAATAAAACCGCTACATAGATGTCAACATATCATAGCAATCATGCCACTGCAGTTTTACACGGATATACAAACAATATTTCTGTTTCCCCGATAGTATGAGCCCAAGTATAACTTGAGTTCCAAAACTGAATGACTAGGAAGCTTTAAGCAAACCCCGACGACGACGGTAACGAGAACGACACCAAACAAAAGGTTTAATAAGCAGCCCCAGTTGTTCGAAGGCTAGATAACTCTATCCTACGGATAAATTGCTATCCAGTGGATAAGTGTTAACAAAACAAACCACGCTATCCGCTGGATAGTGATTTATCTGGTGGATAGCGTTATCCACCTTTCGAACAACTCGGGTCTGCAGAACAATAGCTGTGCACGTGCGTTATAAATCTGTATACATTTCTTTGCCATCCTCTGCAAAAAAAACCGTAAAATGCCCAAGTTCTGCGTTGTCTACGGAACGTGGACTACGACGGCGTATTTCCATTTAGATTTGAACGCCGTCGTTGCATATTTAACTTAAGCACGTTTTAGAGCCATTAGCGTACCGAACAGATCTATACAATCGCGAATTTCGCCTGTAGAATATAAATCATTTTTTTACTAGGCGTCGTCGTCGTCGTC
>JAHPZR010054010.1:27500-71781 GCA_019787425.1 Platygyra sinensis | reverse complement strand
TTCGTTTATCGTACCTACGCTCCATCAAAATTGTTCACAGTACTTTCGTTGTTTTGAGTAAGCATTCTTGATCAGTTAGAAAATACCTGAAACGCCCAGATAATGAAGATGCTTTACTTTCTATTTTGACACACGACTTTCAAAAATCCCTGCTGAAACAAACGTTTGTGAAAATAAAAGACAAGAATAACTCGTTAGTTGGTTATCTTTTTTTAATATTAGCTAAAACACAAGATTACAGATTCAGGTTAGCGTTAGCTGCTTTTCTCAGAGAACAGTTTCCTAATTTGAATGCAGAAGTGATGTAATGGAAAACCCATTACGTTGAAGTAGTCACCGTGAATAGACTTAACAAGCGTGCCACCAATCCCCTGAATTCCATATGTATATTGATGTTAAGGAAAAAGATGAAAGTTTTAAAACAATGAAATTTTAACACGTCAGAACCCACAAAGCAAAAATGCAAAACACTTTAAGGCATTTTTCAAGCTTTTTAAGCTTAACTAGTGTTTTCACCACGTTAACGGGAATAAAGAGCGTATGTAATAATATGTTAAGTCATTTTTTAGCAATGTCCAAAATGACCTTAAAATATTTCTTCTCAGATTCATTAGCACTTGTATACCTACTTTATTTAGTTAAGACATGACCCAACTAGATTAGCTAGTTACCTGTGTGCATGTCCAATTTGTTAAAATACTTATTAGAAAATAAAGAATGAAAAGAGAAAGAGAGAGCACTTTGTCAAGCGGTCTAAACAAAGGAAATAAGGACCGTGACGGTGTTTCGATATCTGATTTATTAGCATAGATTTTTACGAATTTATTTTTCCGTTTTCTTCCTAGTTTTAGTTTCGATTGAGAAGGTCTATCAAACACTCAAGACAGTTTTTGACAACAGTTCCAAAGTTTGTCAAAAATACTCTGCTACACGTCCTATTTTCAATTCCCTTCTCCATGTTTGGAACTAATGTGTTCAAACACGGTCTTTCGTGTTTGAGATATTACGTCAAAAAATGTAGGAAGAAACTTAGAAGAAACGCAAGAAAGAGATTTGGAGGGATTACAAGCAATGTGGTTCAGAAAATCTACCGTTCATAGTATCGAAAAAAAAATTGTAATGTATTACTTCATGGCTGGCTAAGATCAACTTTGAAATTTACAATTTACAATTTGGGCTTTTGCTTAGTTTTGAGTACTCATAAGTTACCATACCCGAGAAACTGGTAATTTGCAATCATTCAGCGCTTTTACAAAATGCCCAATGATCCTGCTTAAATCGCAAACGCATTAACACTATATCCATCTCTTTTTGACATGTTGAAAGCACTTGTTTACCAGTAACCAGCTACAGTGATGTCCACTTGTCCCTTATTATTATTATTATTATTATTATTATTATTATTATTATTATTATTATTATTATTATTATTATTATTATTATTATTATTATTATTATTATTACTTTTCCAAATCTGAGGGAATTCTTTATGATAGATTCAACTGTATTCAAAACATGTAGAAGTCTATTGCTAAATAGTTATAGTAACTTACAAAAGCTGCTTTGTGGCAAGACAGAGTGCTGATTACTGTACTTTTAAGGATATGATCCTGCCTTGTCCCTTGATAAGAAAAAGAGACAAATTCCCCTGTTATAATTGAACCAACATTGAACAGTCCCATATATGGATCTAATAAGGTTAGCATTAAATAACATCGGGTTAGGTAGATTTAGTGACCAGCGGTTAGGGTTAGAGGCTTTGTGAGGATTGTCATCATATTGTGGCTGCAAAAAACTATTTCACCCCTGTGTTATCTAATGCTGACCATCTAATAATGCATGAACCAAGACCCATGAACATCTCCATCTTAAAACCACCTCAATCCCAGGCGCCCGCAAGATAGTAAAATATATAGCTTTTGCTTGCACTTTCTTGCTCCCTCCTTGGCCAAGTCTCTCATTTGCTCTTTGCCCTTGTCGAAAAAAACGAAAGCCTGTGGAGGAGAGGCAGATCTTAAAAGATCCTTTTAAAAAAAGACAAGTCCCCCTGGACAAACTGTCAAGGTGCTTTTACAAAATAAGTTCCTCTGGAAAGTTTAGTAGCCACTATGAGTAGAGCACTGTTAGCAGTTTAAACATCCAATTTGAAATTTTAAACTTCACAATTAGTATTTTGTAGCGTCAAACTAGGGAGAGGCAGAAGTAGAGAACTAATCAGTATGAACTCACATTGGTTCTCCAGTAGCTATGTATGCATGAATGACATTGTCTGGTAAGTCACCAAACGACACCAACGTCTCCTCATAAAACTGAGTAATATTTGCGTCATCTGTATCTAAGACAAAAAGAAGACTGCTCCTTTATATTGAACTATTAATTTTCATGTCATCAGTTAATGGCAAGACACTGTGGACTGATAAACACTAGGCTTTTATGAGCACAAAAATGGAACAAAAATTGGAACACTTTATTTCAATAACACAGGACTGCATTACAGTAATTCAACACATTTTATACTATTATTAAGCTACATTTAACTAAATTACAATGCTTTACACTACATTGAGATTAAATTACATTTAACCATTTAAAACTATGTTACAGTTTTTCTTTACATTGTCTGTTGTTGTTTTTTTTTCACACTCTAAATTGTGGAGTTTGATAAAAAAAGAAAACAGAAGAGAAATCACAAATAGACATACACACTCGACAAAAAAAAACCTGGTGGCATATAATCAATTTGAATTATCCTGGTTATTAAATTTAGAGGTAACTGTGCTAGTGGTAAACTTTTAATTCCATAAGTTACTTTTGACTGAAAAAGTAAGTTATGATCTATCAGGGATGTAGCAGTGGTTTGATTGATGTTTTTCAGCATGAGGTCAACTGTTTTTCACAGGCAGGAAAAACTTTTGGATCTTGATTTCTTTACAAGAAAAACTTTTTCTTGATGGTTAAAGCAGAAGGGTAAAATAATCTTTGCAACCAGTCCATATAGCCTGGAACATGGCCCTCAATGAAACCACTGATACCGCTAACTGTCCACTGCAGGCACTGATTTTACTAGTAAAAGAAAACTTATTACTGGCTGACATTTCAGTAGAAAAATGAACACTTAAATGGTATCTTCAAAGGTTCAGAGGCCAGCCAGCTGGTCCTGTTAATCAGACAGCTTTAGTTTTTTTCTTAGCCACAGTATCATTAGCCTGCGAACGCAGACATATTTACGGCTGTCACTGGTTCTGTGGGAAGACAAGTAACAGCTGGAAATACGTCTGTGTTTGCAGGCTACAGTCCCGCCATTTTACGCCAATTGACACAGGCTAGTTGTGTTTTTGTGTCCTCGCACAAGATGAACCCCAACTGATACACTGTAGTGCCTTTCTCCTGGCAGCAGTACTACTAGCAATGGACCACAAAAGTAGTAGAGCGAGACACTTCTAGAAAATGACACTTTTCAATGCTAAACCTCTTATTCTATTCCATTTGCATCTAGTATTGATTCCGTGATATCCCGGGCCAACCACTTCAATGTCATGTAGCTTCTGTGGTCTGTGCAGTCTTAAAGGTATACAAATCAACATTGTTTTGGGGGGAAGGGGAGGAAATGCTTCCAAGAGACTCAAAAATAGAATTCTACAGCCAATTGTCTCAAAATTTCTGTCACTCATTGTTTGTATAAATAGGTCCCTGACAGACTTATGCTAGGCAAAATACATGTACTTTGAGGAATCTGCAATAAACTAGAATCAGGAGAGCACCAGGAGGGTCTATCAATAGTTACGTATTGCTTCACCTTACAGAAACCACAGTTACGTGCCAGCATAGGTGGATGGGTCATACACTGTAAGCCATCTCCAATCCACTGGATATGTACAGAAAACTATTACCAGTTACATTTAGTAATTTAAGGACGTTCGCGCCCAAAAACTTCCCACGCACAGATTTTTTTTAAACTTCGTCTGCAGCTAGAAAATGATAAGTTAAGATTAAAAACGTAAAAAAAATCGGGGGGTCACCGAACTCGTTTTGAAGATAAGGCGTATCACAGACCATAGCATTTCTAGGATTTCCAGTCATTTGAGGCGATTTTGCTCAGATTCATTACTATCGGCATATAGTTAATTTGAAGAATCATATCTAAGTTATGTGTGTTTAACACAGCACATATAGGCCTATTTGATAAATCTTTGGTACATATGTCATTAAATCAGCTAGAATTAGCCTTAAAAAATACAACTTCTAAGTTACGCACACCTGTATCCACGTACAAATTCGACCCTATTTGAATAGCATATGAGAAATAATTAAAACTTCCCACGTACAGATTTTTTTTGTTTTTTAGTATAATGGAAAGAATCAGAAAAGGAAGTGATCTGCCGAAAAAAAATTGGGGGTCACCGAGCATCCAACAAAAATATTCGCACACAAAGTTAACGCAAAGGTCATCAGCTCTATATTTTGTTGACTTTTCGACTCGGTGCGCGCGCTTGAAAATGACGTGGCACGTGATTGACCAATGAATAGCGTGCGCACTAGAGATGCGCAGTAGCAATGGGCGCGAACGTCCTTAAGACAATAATTTAGGTTATAGATAGTCCGTGAACAGGGTTTCGGCAAGGGCAGATAAACAAGCTGTCAACAATCAGCAATTTAACCAATCAGAACATGATACCAGATTCTGTTTCCATGGAATGTAGCATCAATAGAATGTCTACATACTCTCCTGCCCTGCTGTACTTGCCTTGCTTGCCGAATTCTTTTTTACATCCTCACCAGAGGCCTGTTCACAGGCAAGGTTACAGAAGAATTTCCTACTTGTGGCAGTAATAAACATACCTTTTGTACCATCACTTTGTAAAAGAGTAACACCACTGAACACAGCATGATCCTTGCCACTCAAACTACAAATGAGTTACAGAACTTTAAATTAAATTGATTAGTAGCACTTAGTCTTGTGTTTTATGTATACTGTAAACATACATCAAACATGAAATGATAATTTTTTAATTTGTTTGGGTGCCGGAAGTAGGCAAAACTGCCAATACACCAAATCCCCCTTGGTTATTACCCCTTTAAGGGAAATTTGGTAGTCCCCAAGGGGATTTGGTGTATCGGCAATATTGCCTACTTCCGGCACCCAAATTAAAAATATTAAAAAATTATCATTACCTGTTTCACAGGTGCTACGTGGTTCCCATAAATTATTATATATATCAAACATCAAATGGTTAATTAATGCTACTATGGAATTAATGGTCACCTTTTCAACATAGAAAATGCATTATCTTTGTCCTTGGGTTTTTCCAGAATTTCTTTATTCAAGACCTGACAAAAGAACAAGTCACTTTGAATTCATATTTAGGGATTTGTTTTTTTGCAACGTTAAGAGAAGTGTGATAATCAGTCAGACTTGCCAGCATATAGGGGTAGTTAAGCAAGTTTTGTAATATTAAAACCTCGAGTTTCAATAAATGCAAATTGTTTTACACCTAGTATACATTCTTTTAGCGATAAAGGAGGAAAGGCTGTTCATTTTAACAAAAGTATTCAGCATTTTCACATATCAAAATACTAGTCATGTACAATATATGAAGAGCCTTCATTCTTCAGTCACCGAAAAATGCACAAGAAAATATCATGTATTTATGGTGTGAATGTCCTTACGGTAAGATGGCAGCTCTATGAGGTTTGCATAGTGCAGAGATGTCTGTGTAATGTGCAGTTCCAGAAAATATCCATACACCCCCCACAGAAGGGATTGGAATTTCTTGGGGGGTGGGGGGTTTTGGAATGCCAAAACCAAAAAATTTAAAGAAATGCATGAAGCTTAATTGGAATTCCAGAGGGATGGGGAGGGGGGGGGGGCGTTCTTAGAAAAAGTCTCTTCCATGGGGGAGGTATGGATATTTTCTGGAATTAAACAATTTTGATTTAAAGATGTATTAGAAAATGCCAGTTAATTGTACTTACAACCACAGTATCAGCTCCTATAATCAAGTTGGCTTTGTTGCTCTAAAAGAATAGAAATTTGATTGTCATGACTGACCATTTTCATTGTGGAGCTATGGTGGCCCAAAGTTGGCCACACATTTAAAGCTTTGCAGTGTTACTGATGTGTAATTTATTTCTATATGTATTAAAGTTATATCTAATGTCTCCACTGTCTAATGATCACCGCTACTTTGATCACCCATACAGGTGTACTCTCTCCCTTCCCACTATCTCTATTGTTTTCTCTTCCTTGTTGCTCTCTTCAACTTCACTGGAGCTGGCATCCTTCTCGTTTTCAGTGGCCTTGGCTACTGCGCTCTTGAAGGCTGGCTTGATGTTTTCAGACAGCTTCCTGCTTTTGAGCATGTATTTAATCCATTTGACTTCAATGGCGAAGGGTGCGAGCCTGTACCTTAAGCAGATCAAGTTCAGCAACAACGCCACTACTTTTATAGGTTGAAGAAATGCTTGCAAGGATTTTGTTGATGTTAGCTTTCTTTCTTTAAATTTTCCTTGTCCTTGCCTTTGTTCTCCCTTCCTTTGCCTGCCTACTGCTGGTTTTCAAGTTTGCTCAGGAAGTGAATTTATGCAACTGCTTGTGCTTGACATATGCAAAACCAAATTTTTATGTTTTATAAGGGAGGTGGGTCATGTAATTTTCAAGCTTCATTTAGGGGTGGGTCAATTAGTTTTGTGCCAAAAGGAAGGGGTGGGTCATGTGCTTTTTATCCACCACATTTTAAAATGCTCTGGCCCACCCCTCCCCTCCCCCAATACTTTTTGAGCAGTCACTTATCTTGGGTTAGCATAATCTGGCTTTGAAGAACTCAGCCAAGGAGCTACACTCCTAGGTTTGGCTACATCTAAATATTATGACACTGAGCTCTCACTCGGCTTGGTATATAATGAGACAAACTCATCCTTTAGGCCTCTTTTTTCATGGAAATTTTCTCGGTGCATTTCACTGGAAAGCGATTAGTTTTGCACTGATTTCACAAATGTTTTTTTAACTAAAAAGACAGCAATTTTGCCATTTTTTTCTGAACATGATGATTGTTGGCCCATGCAGTAACAACAGCTTCAGAAATAACGACTACTTATAAGTGTTGCCTTTGTGATTTTGCAGGAAAACTTGTCTGAGCAACTGTTTGGACTATCGATGTGTTTGCATTATAAGGTTCTTTTCAACAGAGATCATCATTTGCTCTTCTGACAATATACTCTCAAACATTGTACCAGTGGCAAAGCTTTTTACATCATGGCCACGTTGAGTGCCCAGCTTTTTGCAACATTAATCTAAGAAAGCCTGATGGTTTTTGGATGTTGTTTACTCCTTCCAGTGACAAAGTTTCACGATAAATTTGCAAGTTAATGGCAAGTGAACAACCATAACAGCCGAGATAAGTATTAAATATGTTGTAAGATCTCTAGTGAATTTTGTGGTATTTTGTTTGTTTTTGTGAAATTTGCCAATTTTCATAAAATTTGCACCACCACACAAATATCAGAAGCCCTGTAAATTGGATATCAACAACCTGGAGATCTGGAAGTTAACTATTATCAAACTCATTGCTTAACATTTATGTTATGACAGTCATATTATTTATGACTAATGACAAAAATATGCAGCTGATCTGGAGACTGACTAGAAAACCCTTGGTTACTTCAGTCTCCAGGCTCATATAGTACACTTTCTTTCCTTCTGTATTTACATTTCACTCATATAAAACCTGTAAATGTACATGTGAATAAAGTTATTATTATTATTATTATTATTTATTATAACATTATAAGACTTCTACACTTGTAACCAGTCAAAGAATAAGCTTGTTACAAGTAGCTTACCAGTATAGTTCCAAAATTAAAATCAAATAATTTGATATTTAGTTTCCTAACTAGCTTAATAATTAATTTTTTACCCTCCTGACACTACCTAAAACAGTCTAATTGTTTATTGATATACATCAATGTGGTGTTTTTTTAATTTGGTAGAATGTGTTCTGAAAAAAATAATGCTAGATCCCATTCCAGTGTTTGTGTCGTGGTCAGTGTAGAATGAAGGTCGGAGACTGCAGACTGACTGGGATGCAGACTGAAGGCAAAAAACAGACTGCAGACCGGGGATTAGATGTACGCTGCAGACTTTTTAAGTGTACTTAATGTAACAGTATTTCCATTATCGAGTGCTAACCATAACCAGACTAATTTAGGCTAATTGGTGTGAACGTCTACACTCTGGTTAGCCTGAATGATCCTGAATAACACTCCAGTTAGGGTAACTACATGGTGTAGGCACTACTTACCATATTTGGTAACTTACTGGACCATAACGTGAGTGCCTGTTTTGCTTGAGGTTAGCTTCACTGCATTTTGCTTGCGGATAGCTTTCATTGGTATGTTAGGGTAACTCTAAACACTACCCGGAACATTACGACGGGACTGCAGCTGGCCTGCTGTTTACATTTAGCTCCCCGGTTTATGGGGGACGGGGCCTGGGCCGGGGACGGGGTAGGGACGGGGCCGGGGACGGGGGGAGACGTGGTTGGTCAGAAATTATGAAACAGCCTTTCAATTAAAATGAGATTAATTTATACAAGCAACTCTCACTTACCTTATCGATTCTCCCGGCTACCTCCAGAGCTTTTTGCTTAGAATTTTCCAAAACATACTCATATGGATGTTTAAAGGCGCTTTTATCGAGTGTCTCCTCAAATCTTGATGGAATTATGTCAAACTTCAAGCCCTTTATTGAAAATGTACACGAGTTATTAAACACGATCGAATATCTAACAAATTACCACGAAAATATGTCTAAAACATACGTATATTATAATATTCTCACAATTTTTCGCAGGATTTCACATCGTCTAGGTGAGGAACTTGCTAGAATTATTCTCTGCGATGATAAAACTTCGAGAAGCGGTTCAAGCATGTTGACTGATAGCAGATATCTACCAGGCGTTGCTTGCGATATTCAGAAGGCTTGGCCGCTAGGATAAGATGGCGGGAAAAATCTGACTGGTGCCCATTCTGCTTAAGGCGGGGGTACACCCGAAAGCCGTATTTTGGCTTGGTTTTATGTTTTTGATGCAAATATCTCGTTTACGTTTCAAGCAATCAAGAATCTCTATGCTCATTTCACATATCTATGTTTTGGGTCTTTTTGTAAATTTTTTGGTGATTTTTAGATATATTTGGAGATAAATAGTTTTTCTCAAAGGATTAGTAAAATTTATGGAAATAGGAAATTTGGAAGATTTGGTGTTGTTTTCAAATTAGAGTTTGAAGTTAAAAATAGGTAGATACATTCCAAACAGTTGCCCAACAACCTGGGATGCCATTGTGCGGTCGGGCAACTGTCTGGTGGTGTTCCAAAACCCTTTTTTTTTCCATTTCAACCTCTCTTTAAACTTACCAAAATTTCACTTAATTTCGGGTTTACCCCCGCCTTAAGATAGGATCGTTCACGTTTCAAGCAAAGCCAAATCCCTTCAGATCCCTTCATATAAAACAATAACCCATGTAAATTTTTGGGTGATTTTTGGGTATTTTGGGAAAGAGATATTTTTTATTCTTAAAGGACAGGTTGAATTGAAGAAAAGATGAAATGTTGAAGATTTGATGGATTTGGAAAAGTGAAATTTGAAGTGAAGAATTTATAATAGTAGATGGACACCAAACAGACCCCTACCAACCTGGGACTCTTTATTTATTTATTTATTTATTTATTTATTTATTTATTTATTTATTTATTTATTTATTTATTTATTTATTTATTTATTTATTTATTTATTTATTTATTTATTTATTTTGTGGGGGGATGGGAGGGGGGTCAACTGTCTGTTAGTGTTCTCAAACAATAGCCCTTTTCACGGTTAGCTTTTCTCATTTGCATAACAATGAATTCTAGCATGTATGTGAGGCAATTTCGGGCTATTTTGCAGTTTTAGCCCGAAATTGCCTCGCATCCACGTTGGATTACATTGTAATGCAAATGAGAAAAATTAACCGTGAAATGGGCTATTTTTAAAAATCCTCCGATCATATCTTACAAAAGAGGTAAATCTCTAAAAGACATGCTTGTAAGAGCAAAACTATAATTTGAAGGCTCTGATAATGCGACGCAACCACAATTGGGAGTCCGAGTAGGCCTGTCTTTGCTTTTCCTTTGCTTTAAAACTATTTCAAATTTCACTCCTATTCAGGTGAAACCCCGCCTTAAGAATTTTTTCTCGCGACTATCAGTCTAGCTAGGGGTCAACAATAACCGTTAAGACAGACTAGGGTTAGACATTATCCACCTGGTGATTTATTTTATTCCTTCAGGAGTCCGTTATTGGATATAGAAAAAAAGAAGACTTGACATTCTTACATTGCTCGTCGTCTGCCGGGGAAAATGGAAACCGCAATTGGGGATGAACAATGCCTGGCTAATTCCTGTGATAAACGAAGCTCTTAGAAAAACAAAGTGGTGAAAATCCTAAATCGATCTAGCTAAAGCTGATGAAGCTTTCTTAACTTTTTTTTCGTTGTATGGTGCCGAGGCCGTTCTCAGTTCCAATATGCGTCCTCGAGTCTAGTAAAGGTGTTAAGTTTTTCCAAGGGAAAATAGACAAGCCCCTGCTCTCATGCGCTAAACTTCTTTGCGTCAACTTCACTGTTAAGTTGATTTGTACTGCGCAATAGACAGAGAGAGAGGATCGAAAGAAAAACGGACCACATTAAATCATAACATTTAGTAACAAAAGTTGACTTTCGGAGTACCGTAGTAGCTAAACCTCAATTTTAAAAAACTTTGAATAGACTGCTGTTTCTCCTAGTCTTTGGTTTTTTATCAAGGCAATATAAGTTTTCAAAAGAAGTTTTGTTTACTATCGGCCTATCCACTTTATCTCTGTATATCATGGTCCTTAGGTCTCAGGATGTGTTGAACCTCCAATCCTGGATCCACGCCATATTCAGTAATTGACTTATAAATAACTCTGTGCTTATCCTTTAACCGGAAACCATAACCAACTGGAACCGTTTCCGGAATTATATGTGTCACGATTGACTTGTGTCAAACTCACGTCAATCAAGATTCTATGTTTATGTGAATTGCGCAAAAAAAATGGTCTCTAGGTCAGAGGTGTCGGCTTATTAATCCTTTTGAATTCTCAAGCAGTTGTTTTGAAGAAACTAAGGGCCTGCAGTAGTGTAATATTTACTTTGAAAAAGGACACTCCGTAGATTCGCTATAGTCGCGAACATTTTTGCACCTCAGCGCCCACGTAAGAAGACAAAGCATAATAATAATAAGTCATTAATGACATTAAAGGTGTGATTTGACAAACTCCACACCTGGCCCTAAGGAGCGTTGTCCGATTCTCTCAAAAAGTTACGGAAATCAAATGAAGATAATTTTCGTCGCTGTGTAATAAAATGTGTGTTTTATATACACGACTCGCTGAAATCTGTGAACTGACGGAATCTTTGACGTTGATTGTTGGGCGTTCCGAGAAATTTGCAGACAAGCATGTAATCACATCAATTAATGTTCATGTGTTTGTTTGGAAAGAGTTCATAGCACTTGACAAGTCCAGGAAAATTAGGTACGAGAACTATTTACTTTTTCATTAATGCGGAATCATAACAAAGGGCGAAACGTTTTTCTCGTAATTTTTTGCTGGCATCAAAACTTCACAACTTACGATTCATGGTCATGTTTGTCAAGCAGATCAATCTTATCATTAATTCCACGTTTTTAGAGCCCTGTAATTGGATGATAAGTGTTAGCTAAGCGTTGATAAACTTCCGTCAGCCAGTTTATGTCACAGTTGGGTCTCGTTTCACAGCTGCCTGCGAGTTACACATCTAACTCGTCTGAGGGAAAGTGGTTTTACTACCGCGCTTCCTTTCCTTTCGCTGTGGAACTGCGAGATTTTCAGTAACCGTGAAATGGAGCAGCCGAAGAAAGAAGAGAAACCCAAAATCGAGCCCTGTGAACCACCGACTTCAACGGTTCCTGAATCAAGTAGCTCTGCCGAGGTACCTCGCGGCTCTGCAAATCGTAAAGAGAGAAAGCGAACTCTAACCATGAACTCCGCGTTTGCTGAACTTCGCGACCATATCCCGAATGTTCCACCTGACACCAAGCTATCGAAAATCAAAACATTAAGGCTGGCCATCAGCTATATCAAGTTTTTAATGGAAATTCTCGAGGAGAGCAACGATGGAAAACCAGGTCGAAGTCATCGCAACTTTGTGGCAGATTTGGCTTTCCAGAATGAGGGACGTGAAAAGCGGAAAAGAGAGAGCATTGTAAGTATAATATATATAAACGAATAGCTAGGTTTAGAACCATTTGCCCAACGCTTCCACGACCAGCCCCACTTATAATGTTTTCTTGATCTTTAGTGTTACATGTTTCTCATTCGATAGCCTGCAGGTCCAAACGACTCGTCCCAGAGGAAGCGAGGTCGAACTGGATGGCCACAATATGTTTGGGCGATGGAGCTGAGAAACTGAAGTCCTCCTAAATTAATCTCGATTCACCATTTGACGATTGCGCTTTTCCGCAACACGTTTACTACGTGGGATCTTACGAAATCGCGACCGACGTGCTTACCTGAACATGATGGCAGTGCCGCATCCGAAATTTTTACGAGCTAGCTTCGCCTGTTGACTGTGGGACGTTAGAAAACAAGACATTTCGTTTTCACTTTGCCGAAAATTCATCGTTTCACAATTGCAAGTTATTTGGTAGCTCTTGGATTCAGTTATTCAGCATGTATTAAGACTTACACGTGGACACAATACATGGGTGTAAAAATTGTGTGTGTGATGGGAAACGTTCTTCTCATACTGCGAGCTATTGACGGTCTCAGTGCCATTTAATCGATCGGTGAGTGAAGTTGTTAGTTTTTTTGGTGGTGATCGATGTTTGATACTCTGAACTCTGTTGAATTAGCTCGTCGGTGATCGCTGGAAAAGTCAATGTAAAATCATCAAGACCACTTGATGAAGATAACCCAATGCTGATCAAAATGCATCAGTCTACTTGAAATATCTTCTGGTCTACTTTGTTTGTTACTCTTAGTTCCATCGTTAAAACATGCTGAGTTTGTTTTTGATCTGCACAACCGACGATTAAACCACAATTTTAAGCAACTTATGCACATTGTAAATAGCCGCTGCAATTAGACAGCAAATGAAATGTATAGTCAGTCTTACATTGAGAGCTCAGATGTAGATGATATTTAAGAGCACTGAAATCTTTTGTTGATTGTTTAAACAAGTTGGTTATATTAATGGGTAACTCTTAGTTAATGGATCAAACAAAAATATCGTTAGATTATTTATTGTTATTGTTATATTACACTCGAAGTTGTGTATATTTTTACAATTTCTTTGTAATTCTGTCTCAGTCACTTTTAACTGAGAGGTATTCAGAAATGCCTGACTTAGTTGTCCGCCATATGCGAAACACTATTAAAACGAAATTCTTCCCGAACTTTTATCTGGATCTTTCTGATCAATTTTATTTAATTATACGCGCAATGCTTATATTTTTCGTAACCGGGAAGCCATATACCACTGTTAAAATATCTTTCAACTTTTATTGCATAACATTTGGGTCGCCATTTTGAAAACAATTTACCACTACAACTGCTACAATCACGTAGTTACAGGAAGCCTTTTAGATTTTCGACTTTTGTGGTCTGTGGTTGAAAGCGAGCCGGATTTCACATAAATATGGCAGGAAAGCTAAAGTTTAGTTCCATCCCAGTGTTCACTTCCACTCATTGTGTGGGAGGGTCCAAATTAACAAAATGGCCCCCATTGACTTCAGTAAAGAAGACTACCCAGTTAAATAAACAGTCGAACTCTTTCATCTACACTTTTCGATGAAAACCCGAAGACAAGAGACCGATTTTTGGTTCCCATATAATCGTGGGGCGGAACTGCAAAACGTCGGCGCCATAAAGAAGGGGTGTTCCGAAAATTATCCTAAAGATAGAACATAGGAAAATGTTTAGGAAGAACTTTCCGACACGCCATCAAGAAATACTACGTAG
This sequence comes from Platygyra sinensis, assembly GCA_019787425.1. NCBI lineage: Eukaryota > Metazoa > Cnidaria > Anthozoa > Scleractinia > Merulinidae > Platygyra > Platygyra sinensis. The sequence goes on along the minus strand of JAHPZR010054010.1, from coordinate 57,730 downwards.
TTAGAACCAAGTTATGGTCAGACTTTTACGACTTTTTTGTTATTAAGGAAGTCATTCGAATGTATCGACTTCTGGAGTATAGTGTGGCAGTTTTCCCTCTCAGTAAAACGACGGTGCTAATTTTTGTGACACCTGTGTGGTTCATGTTTGCGATTAAACCTAACCACAACGGCGACTGCAACAAAATGTTAGTCGCGCGAGCCTTTTTATAAGCTTCAAATTGGCGCTGCACGTACACCGTTATACATTTTGATACAGTTTCGCACAGCCGATCTTCCACTGCAAAACAACCACACCAGATGAATGATGAGAGTACATTTTGAGATAAAAGAAGAAACGAAGGCATATGGCCTTATTAAGCTAGGATAGTCGTGACACCGGGAAACGAACTGAGTTCATCCAGAAAACCACGAGATATTGATTTTATGTGTACATATATATTTTAGATATTAACTCCACTGCTGTGGTCGTCTGCCTTAAGTGTATGTATAACAACAAGCATAGCATTGAATTCAACCGAGAGGTGGTTCGAAAAAAACTTGTTATCTTGAAGTTGGTAAGGTTTTCCAAGAAAACTCACAAAATGTCAACTTTACGTACACAATCGGCTGAGAGTTTCTACCAATCTACAGCAGTGAAAGCTAAAGGAAACGCTGATAAAAAGAGAACTAATAAATTCATGGGTTAAACTGTCTGACTGTTCGGTGTTAAACCAGTCCTTGGAGCATTGTTTCCTATGCACAAAAAATGGCAGCTTGGAATTCTAGCGTCGAATCACTCTGCTACAAAAGGTCTTCAAATGAAATTTTTAGACATTGATAGTTTTTTTCTCTGTGTAAAATGGGTCAAAATGGTTTAGTGCTAAACAACTATTATGCCCTGGGACCCAAGCTCAAAGAAACTGGGGAATTAGGAAAGTCATTTTGGAAAGCACTAAATCTCATGATCACAGAATTTAAAAAATCTGCTAATTTAACTTTTGGGTGGATTAATAGGAAATGTACGACACGACTACAGCTTTTCCTAACAGGAAAGAAGCAAGGACATCTATATAATTCAATTGGATTACTTCGAGACGTGTTTTGCAACGAAATTTTTGTTTTAGTTCCCCGCGCCGCGCCCACGATTCGTGAGTAATTTTATTACCAAGAAATGAACTCTGTATTCCCTGGTGTTCTGTCGTACTACAACAGAATCGGAGAAAAAGTGATGTTTACTTCTCAAAAGTTTACTGAAAACTGAAATTGGTCAATGTCTGAGGCACACCGCAGCTGCCCTGCCTGTTAGAGCGAGAAAATCATTGTGGGAACACCAGTCATAGATTCATCGACATCTTGCAAGATGGAAGGCCTACAAAGTCTAGTCTTGACTAACATTTAATTGCACCTCTCTTGCCGGTACAAAACCGCAAAATATGTTTTTACTGATGTTCTTTCTTGTTCGATTTCGCTTTTTTTCAACAACAGCGTGTTTACAAATGTACTTTAGAGTATCTTGTAATTCACACCGTACAGGGCTTCAGTAGCGGAAGCTACTGGCAGATTTGCCGCCCTTTACGAAATCTTCTTTAACCGGTAAAATATCAAAGAAATCTCATGCAAATGACTGATTGTGAAAGCAAAGGATGATATCTTGTTTACGGACTAATTGAAAAAATAATAGTAATAATAATAGGTGCAGAATTCTGTAGCAGAAGGATACTCAAGGCACAGAGAATCAAAGTCTCGAACGAGCGCCCTCTTGAAACTTGCAAACTGTCTGCTTCCAGGCTAGAACAACCTCACTAGCTCTGCTTGAGCAACAAACCTTTTTGCTTTTTTGGGAACATATCGCTAATTTAGAACAATTTGTTCAAAGTTTTATAAATAGAAATGCCATCAGAATTTCCATGTATTTCCCGATAATGTCACTGAGTAATATTATGTGTTACGGGTCGCGCAATTTTATAGTGAGAATACCTTTTGAACAAACCACTCGGTTTTTTCATGATCTCTCGGATATTTTTGTTGTTAAGACATTCTCTACGTGCATTAACGGTCATACAGGAATAACAAACTTTGTCATCAAGATTATATTCCACTTCTTGATGTGACAACAGTTGCCACGTTTAGTTTTTCCTTCTCGGCCCATTTTTACTTCCCTCGCACAGGGTGAAAACTGCAGAGTGCAGGAGAATTGTGTTAAATCTGATTTGATTTATGGTGGGTGCACGGTAAAACAATGTAATTGTGGTCTTCTTTTTCTATTCCACGGCACGGTTCAAAGCAATAATTAAGATGCCCTTTTTCGTCTTCCAAGCGAGCTAAATTTCAACCATTTCAACTGAACCATCGTCTAAACTCTTGCGAATTGACGAATACTGACACATATGGTCCCGAATGGCTGAGATTGATAAACAAGTCTTCGTGAGAATGTTTGTTGTACAATTTTCTCATTGTCTAGTTAACAGCTCTATCGGTTTATTAAACTGATCGTAGACAAAATAAACACACGTAGAGTCGGTTTCTGGTCCACTAAGACTTCTTATAATAACAAACGAGCGGCGATTCCTTTTGAATTGGTATCATGGGCCCCAGACTATAAATATATATCGATCACAACTTAACTCAAACTGCCGCTGTCGTTCTTACGTAAAACGCTTAGTTTATGTTGAGAAAGTTTTGTGATGTTTGGACGTATAGACTTTCAGAACTTTAGAGAAAAGGCGCCTAGAGTTTCTCGTGGAAGCGTTCAACAAGGACGAGCAACTTGATTTCTTCTATAAGATTCCCGGCAGTTTCGAAAAAAAAACTTTCGTGTCTTTTTTCTAAAATATTGAAAATGTAACGACATGTGAAAAGTACACAGCTCCAAGGCTTTGATTTGAATCATCGCACATTAGGAATTCTAGCTAAAAATATTACTAGAGAGACAAGCTGCCGGGGAGGTTTGACTTTGGCAATCAAGCTGTTTACACAATACAATGCAACTGATAGTTTGGCCACAAGTTTCAGTTCTAACGATGTTTGGAACGAGATAACAATGCATTCTTGGGGAAACGTTTGTCGTTCATTTAATCTGCTTACACACAGAAAATCAGTTGTACTGCTAAATCGGATCAGTACTGAGCTTTGACCATAGCATGGCGTTACAAGTTTCCTTCCAACACAAGTCGCGCGCAAGTTTATACGAGACTTGTAGTTTAATTTGTTTGTGTTTCCTTAATTATCAATTCGCCCTCTCACTTTAATATATGTCTTTCATTTATCCAGTATCATCGATAACGTCCACAAACTCATCTAAAACACATTAGACGAACATCTGTTTGCGATTATTTGTGTCGCCGAAGTACTTAAAAGAATGCTTATTATTCGATCAGTGACCCAAGCGTCTATGACTGTGTTATCTCAAAATCTATGAATTTTTAGATAACAAAAGTTCTATGTCAAAATAAGTGATTAATTGAGACAATCTTTTTTGATTTAACTGAATCCCACTCGGTTTAAATTCGCTTGCAATCTGGGGTTACGTTTTCTGTATTCTAGGCTGCTATTTCGGATTTGGCGTATTTTGACTTAAAACGTATAATCTTTCGTAAGGTCAGACTTACGTCGTAGCCTGTCTATTTTTACAGAAACGTCTCCAGTGAGAACAGCCTGAAGACTTAAGCTGCTAGTGATTACAGCATCTAGTTTACGCATACAAAGGTTGCAGTGAAATTTATGTGAACTTCCCTACGTTAGCGGAGCACTGAATGCAAAACGAATATACCTCGTTTCAAAGTACTGCTGGTAAATAACTGAAGAACTTTAGCTGTTCAACCATTGCAATACAGCACACAATTAACATGCATGAAGCTTTCATTAGTATTGCTTAATTAGTTGCACGATACACTCAAGTTGGAGCAATAACTTTGCAGGGATTTTTTCTCATTTTTCTGCGCTTATATAGCACTGTCTGTTTTTAAGAAAGTTAGCGACTAACTAACTAAGTCTAAATATTTTCGAATTCGTTTCCTTGTTACAGCCAGAGTTCGCCGAATATATTCTGAATTTATCTCTTTTTGACACTTTTCTTAGGTTAGATAACCTTGCACCGCGTCTAGGAAAGTTTTCTGTTACAGACAGAACTGAAGAACACACGAGAGTCGTTTGACCTGTCGCGACTTCGAATTTGTTGTAAAAATGCCAACGAAGAGAGCACCTAAAACGATTTCAAAACGTCTGCAATCAAGAAATCACAAAAACAGCAAACCGATCGAAATCTGTAAATAACACACTGCATTTTTTCTCAGTGACTAGTGTTTATGTTCAGTGTTTATCAGAATGTAGTGTTCAAGAGCCATCTTTTACGAGATAAGACGCCATTTTGAGTCAAGTATTATGGCAAAGAGTTAACGCGCCAGCACACTGTCTGAAGACCCGACAACCTTGAACTCATGACAAACAGCGAAACTAGTGCCAAGCGAACGAAAATTAACACAACAAGCTTACCACTATTCGTTTATCAACAAAGAGCTGTTATCAGGGGCAAACAGGAAACGCGAAAAAAAAAGTTCCACCAATTTTCTGTCGCGTGATTCTCCTATCAAACGGAAGTTATTGTGATAATCCCATTACCTTAGTCCACCTCCCGAATGATAAAAAAGAGAAATCGAGATTTATCAAAGATATATGCGTGGGATCTCCATCTGAAAATGTCTTGATTGTTTTTAAACTGATTTCAAGCCTTGAATTTGTTTTTACCATAATTGTCTTTCACAATTCAAGAGAAAATGCCTGGAAAACACTTCGTAGCTCGCGCTAGGTGCAAAATAGGTTTGCATGATCAAAAGTTGGCTGCGATTGGAAACATTCAAAAAATTTAACCAATATGATCAAGAGAAAATGCCCATCATTTTCTCTTGATATGATATGGTGCGCGATGAAGCGAATTCTCAAAACGGTTTCAACAGCCAAATGTCTACGTACTTTTCCCAGGGCAGCACAATTTTTGCAGACGATTAAAAAAAAGTGACCGACACCTTTAACCATATTAAAGCAATCTGGTCTTTGCTTTTGTTACGTAGGTATAAAATTCTCTTTCCTACGAAAAAATTGTTTTTTCAAATGAAAGAGAGAATAAAAAATCAATGACATGGGCATTACTTTTAATCGATAACAGTCAGAATTTCATTTACGCCGTCAACAAACGGAACTATAATTTTAACCTTTGTAATTTTAATCATGCCAAGGTTACATATGCTGGTCATAATTTGATTTTAGTACCTTGTCTACAGATATGAATGAAATGGTAATTCAACTAGATTACCTGAAACAATGTCGTTATTTTGACACGTTGTGTTTGCTGTCAATGTGGTCAGAAATCATAACGACCTCTGTTAGATTCAGGACTGAGGAAAAGAAAGGAGCCGGATGTTCTATACTAAGAAATACTTCATACCTTTAAATTATTTCTCTAGTTCCATGTTAAAATCGTATCAATAACTGCCTGTGCATATTTTGTGATTTTTAACTACCTTTTGGGCCTTTTAAGGGTTTTCAAACCGTATATTGAATGTCAAACCTAGGGTAACAGTGTAAAAACCAAGGCAACTTTTAGTCGCGTTTGTTCAGTAACGTGTAAAGCTAGGTAAAACTGAGGTATGCTTTTTAAACTTCTGTTAGAACCGTGATGATGAAAAATTATTAAAAACATGTTTGTTTAACAGAAATTCAAACTAGAACAAATTTAATTAGTTTATAATTGCTAGTGTTGATGTCAGAAATAAGGTCGTAGACTTTTCATATCAGTTTTTCATCGAGAAAAAATAAAACAGAGAAGAAAAAACAGCATAGGAAAAAAATGAAAGTTTTTGGGGGGAAATTTGAACAGCATTAGGTAATATCCTTTAAAATTTAAAAGGAAACCCGCCAAGATCTGACAACAACTGAAATTTAACTCCCCATTCCAACTTAGTATCATTTTGCTCAGACATCTTTAATCTGTAAAAATAAACACAAAAGACCGTGTTCGACCACATTTCCAAACGTTGGAAATACGACGCGTAGCGGATTATTTTTGACAAACTTTAAATTGCTTGAAAATTTGGTAAAACCGCAGTCTTTTGTGTTAGATATATATTGACAGACTATCTCGATCGAAACTAAAACTAAGGAGAAAATAAATAAAATCGTAAACATCCATGATACTATTTAAGTTCTGGTCCCGGTTGTTCGAAAGCCCATCAGCGCTATCCCACGATCACGTCGTCGTAATCCACGGAATAAATTTATCTCTTGATTAAATTCTGTTCCTCGAAGCTCGAGTAGCACTATCCGAGGGTTAAACCAAGGGTTAAATTTAACATATCTAACGAGGTGGATTAACTCGCTAATCGGATAAAAAAGCAGACAAACAAATCAAAATGGCGGAGTTACAGTTTGTTGATTGTGCTTTAATGCTGGGCCCGGTAGGAAAAGAAAAGCAATTCTGGCTACCTGACGACTTTTCCAAAATATAATAGACGTTACTCAGTATTCTCTCCGGCGGACGAGCCCTACTACGTCCGGTTTTCCTGCGGTTTTTCGAACGCTGTTCGGCGATCCGCCAAATTTTCAGTTCACAAAACGAGCGCGAAGCAAGAAATTTCAGTCAATATTTCCACTCTCAGAAAGATCTCAGATTTAGACTGAATCGTCACTCACTAGCCGCTGTAATGTGAAGGGAAAGATCAGTGGTGGAATTCAAGGCTTATCTTAAAAGCGTATTTTATGGAAAAATACTTTTAAGGTTTACTTCACTGTCAAACTTGCTTATTCTTCAAAAAGCTGTTTATCTCGTTCAACAACAACAATATTTATTAGCACACACTTAAACAAATTACAAAGGATCGTTATGTACATCATAGGTTGATTAAAAGAAAGTAGTTTAGATAAATGGAGCCTAGAAGTTAAAGGAACCGTAAGGTTTTCGAGTTAACCTCTAGTAACTATTTACAGAATTAGATAATCAATCTCCGCTTTCTCTTCTTTGCTTAGTTCATGGCTGTCCACGTTTCTAGTATTTTCCCCCAGCCAAACTCACTGTATTAACCCATCAGAATAGAGGCTATCTAAATTTATAAAATACGGAGAACTAAGGCTGAACATTTGACCAGTAAGCGTTTTCAAGAGCTCACTGATTTTGCAGTGAGCTTGGCCCAGCGTTTACCTTGCAAAGGTTTTTTTATCACAACTCTAATTTTAATTTTAAGTATTTTTTTTGGTTCTTATAGAAAGCAAATATATATAGTTAAGATATACTGAAATATTGGGCTTTCTTTTTCTTTTGTTTATTCAACAACAAGTTAAAGTTCGTACAAATTTTGTAGGAGCAGTCATTATCCCTTCCCTCTCCTAGTGCTACACTATTTTCTTTACACCAGCGAGTTTGTCTTGGTGTCAGTGCCTGGATCAGTGATCACCTCAGAGTCAAGCTAAATTTAGCCGTTTACAAAAAAAAAGCTAAAAAAAAGTTTTTAAAGCAATTAGTATAGGGGCTCTTTGAACAAACCTCAAACAGAGCAACTAATTATACAGTAAACTGGATTGTGAATTCTCCTTATTGATACCAAACATTGCTATGAGAGGTAATTCTGAGAATTTAGCAGTAAATCAAAACCTTTTTCCAAGTTAATAATACCTGTCTGGTTTTAGAGAGTCAAGATGCTGGTCACTATCTGCTAGGTATTTTACAACAATGGGTTACTCCCTTAAGGTGGGGATCCACCTGAAAGCCGTATTTTGGCTGGGTATTATGTTTTTGATGCAAATATCTCGTTTACGTTTCAAGCAATCAAGAATCTCTATGCTCATTTCACATATCTATGTTTTGGGTCGTTTTGTAAATTTTTGGAGGATTTTTAGTTATATTTGGAGATAAATAGTTTTTCTCAAAGGATCAGTAAAATTTATGGAAATAGGAAATTTTGAAGATTTGGTTTTGTTTTAAAATTAGAGTTTGAAGTTAAAAATTGGTGGATACACTCTTGACAGAAGTGTTAAACTTGTGATTTTCTTCACACCTATTTGCTTGACGGTAGCTACAGCTTGAATGACCTTAAAAACTTTCTCTTAAAGGACCTTAAGAGACAGACTCCGAGAATTAAAGGTGTGTTGATCGAGTGATTTACTCAGCGCACGATTCAGTTGTTAATTTTTTCACTTGCTGGCAATGCGAGAATCTACTCTCGTATATCAACAAGTTTAGCGATATAACAGTTCGTTAATTCGCCTCAAAACAATCCGGAAATCACGTTCAGTCTTCCAGATTTTCCTTCTACACTTTAACCTTTTTCAAAAATCTTGCACGTAAGATCTGATGGCTTCCTGGCTGAACGAAACGTGATTAACTTACCCCATGACTTTTCTTTTCCGTTTAAACAACAACTTCAACAGTTGGAGTCAATCGAAGAGGGTCCCAATGAGGTGGTGGCTTTTACGACCCAAAGATTAATATTTTGGCCTTTTAAGACTGACAGTTTAGGTCTTTAGATCCGATTCCAGAATGAAAAATTATATCACTGTAGGAATTAACATTAGACTAATTTAGCTTAGTACTAAGTCACCCGACTCCTCCCTTTACTACCAAGTCACAAGACTAGACACAAAAAAAGTCTGACGACATTCGAAACTTTCTCTTTCGTGACTAATTGTTTTGTCGGTTAACAGTTTTTACCGCTAACTATTATAATTTTCCAATTTTGACGTCGAAAGACTAAATTTGAGGCCTGTTTCAGTAACGGCTAACGGTCCACTCCATTGAGACCCTCATACAACACTTGTTTCCGCTTCGCTTAGAGTAGCAGCGCACATGAAGAAGTGAATTTAATCAAAAGGCTACTCAGGGCAAAATTAGCTATGAGAACTTGGCCAAACCACAACTGACTCGAGGCTGATCTATTTTTAAATTTTTCAGAAGAAACGGAATACCCTTGTATTGCTACAACAACAATGAAATATTCCCTTTAAAATATCTGTCTGGATTTATGAAAACGAGGCTAAAGGATGGATATCACGGACTTAGCTTATCTCCAAAGGGGACGATATTAAAATTAAAATGAATGTCAGTCCTTTTTTCCTTCTTCTACCCGTTTATCTTCCTTTCATTGCCGTCCTATCTCTATTTTTCGCCCGTTTTCATGGCTTGGAAGCGGCCTGAAAGTTTAGTGAAATCGAGGTCAGATGGATATCACGGACTAAGTGGGCGTTTTTTTCCTCGCCAGAAACTATCTCCAAAGGGGACGATATAAAAATTAAAAGGCCGGAAAGTCAGTCCTTTTTCCCTTCTTCTACCCGTTTATCTTCCTTTCATTGCCCTGCTCTCTCTATTTTACGCCCGTTTACATGGCTTGGTGGCGGCCTTAGAGTTCAGAGAAATCAAGGTGAAATAAGGGTTATAGGGGTAGAGCTCTCTAGCACCGTTTTCATAAATCCGGACATATCTATACCCAATAAATTTTGTGAGTTGAAATTCCTGGGTGTTTTTTTTTTCGTCCTCTTGAGATCGACAATCGGCACCACCCGGACTGTAAAGAAAGCTTAAACTGACATAAACTGAAGTTGTTTGTTCAGCCCAGTTCACACTAGCGACATAATAATAATAACAACAACAACAATAACAATAACATTACCAATACAATAACAATAGCAATAACAATAATGACTTTATTAACGTGTTATTTACATCTAGCAGTGGAGACCCCCCTGCTAATAGGGGACACCTAACTAAAACTATTTTAAAATAATATGCAGAAAATTCCTATGCAAGAAATTAAAATTACGAGTTACAAAGATGGCAGCCACTCATCCATTGATCTAGGATGTTGCTTGGATCTAGCCTCCGTACAAGTGTCATAAACTATCTAATAACGTAATAAACGTCATAAACTATCTAATCGCCGATCTAATAACGAAACAAAACATAACAGACCATAATGACATAAGAAGGACGTTTTGTCGTCATGTTTGCGAATTAAAGGAACACACTCAGCTGGCGCACATGCCCATTAGATACAATTTCATAGCTAATTTTTGCATATCACAGCATTCTCGTCTCCAAAGGCCGCGCTCCTTTTGGTCAGCAGTAAGAATCGCGACCTCTGGGCCAGGTCCAACGACATTCCGGTTTTGAATGGCTTTGTAAACACAATAGATTGAGACCAGAACCAATCAGATTTGTCAGACTTGGCTATGAGCATGCGCAGAGTAACAGGAAGTCCGTGAATCGTGGACTACTGGTGTTGGACCTGGCCAGAGGTCGCGATCCTTGGTGCTGACCAGAAGGAGCGCGGCCTCTGGGGACGAGAATGATCACAGAGACACGATACATACTGATTTTAACCAAGTAGGCAACAAGCGAAACACTGCGAAGATTGACAGGTTGAGATGAACCTTTTTCAAAGTACGGAAACTAGTGTCCAGGTCAGCGCGCTCCCAAAGTTGACTGTGTCCCTTAAACCCTGACATACTAGCAACATGATTAACATAACGACATAAGGAAAAAATGGTCTTTTCTTACGTCGATCTTTAAGTCGATGTTCACATGACTGACGTTTTAGCTCGTTTTGTCATTATGAAGACGTGATTGATCTCGCAGTTATACATTCAACTTAAGCAGTTGTGAAATTTAAGCCTGCAAAAACATTCAGGCCTACCAGTGAAGTGCTCTACCGACTGGGAGCTGGCCACGTTGTGCGTTCGTAATACACCCATAGATGGTGAAGAATATAACTGAATATACGAAAGATCATATATTTGAACTGCGGAAAACGATATGAAGATATGATTGATCATCGCAGTTATGCACACAACTTAAGCAGTTGTAAAATAAAGCCTGAAAAAATATAGTGTGAACCAGACCTTAAGCTGTCAGGTAAAACATCAAGTTGAAACCTGATTTACCCATGACAAATCGGTTTAGGGGCCTAAAATTTCATGAAGTGGTTTAAGCATTAGACCCGGGGGTACTCCCTTCTAAGGGCTACATAGGGAGGTGCGGTCAGGTGCAGGGTATGTTTTTCGGAATTTTTGTCTTAAAGAGGGTATCGATTTTATCATTTTTTGTCTTAAACAAGGTATCTTTTCTTAGACGATAAACAGCCTGCGCGTATGTTCTACAAACTAATGATGTATACTACGTACTTGGCGTAAAGAGCTCCTCATGACTCTGTTGATCAAGCTGTAAATAGTTTTGTGATTGCCAATGGATAAATAAGAAAGAGTTTTGATACTTATTTTTGTCTTACACAGGATATCAAAAATCGGAATCCTGTTTTAAACAGGGTAGGAAAATCAGCGATTTTTGTCGTACATAGGGTCAGGGTATGAGGGGCCGGGCGGCACCTAGCACCTTTCCACCCAAAGAGATATATCGAGAACCCCACCCCCCCCCCCCCCCCAACTCGGGACCGCTGCTATTAATTAACCAAAGGCAAGTTCATGAGAACTGTCACGAACTCAGCGTGATCCAGTTTGTCACTCAGCAGTATACAACTAAGTTTTACACCAAGCAATATGTTTTATCCAGTAAAGTTTTGCTTATGCACGAATTGTAAAGCTATGTCACTCTCCAGCTGAACGTATCTGAAACAATCATGCAAGGTTTCAGGTATTTGGACAAAAAATTGCGTGAGTCTAAACTTTAAGCCTCAGGGCAGAAGGAAGAAACCGGCTTCTAGCTAATAACTAAAAACACTGCCACCGTTTAAACGATTGCGTACTCTCGGGGCGTGTAACATTCATCTGTTAACAACTTTACTAGTTGACAAGCTAAAAGCTCTAATTTGTATTGATGCATAAGTGTTGGGCAAGACAGAATGTGTGAGGCAAACATCCACAGCCTCGGGGCAAACTCTTTGCCAACATATGCATAATTGGGGAAAGCTGTAATTCACCAAAGTTGGTTTGTGAGAAGTGCAGTGGTTTTTAGTTTTTAAAGGGTTGCTTTGTTCATTTTGTTTGGAACAAAACCATGATTTCTAATCTAAAATAAACGAAATAGTCCCAAGCTATGTCTCAATAACACTTTAATGGCTTCTAAAATCAAGTATAGTATACTGATGTATCGATGTCTCATTTGAGTAATAACAATAGTACAAAGCAAGGAATGAACGCAAATAGAGCCTAAGAGGAAAATCTGCTTTTTTTAAAAGCATGAATCTGTTTGAAAAGTGATTTAGATGTCCATTCTTCTCCGTTTCTCACTGAATTCGTACTCCTCTATGAATCGATAACCCTTTTTCTAGCCTTTTGCTACCTCGGTAAGATATTGTGCTAAGGTTTCCTTCATTCTGAAAAGAAAGGAATTTCTGGCCGCTTCAAAATGACTTGTGTATAATCGTGTTTACAAACCCTTAAACTGGCAATGTTCACAAGATTTGACAGGCGAGAGGAAAAAAAACACAACAGGAGATTCTTCAGAGGATATCACTGAAAAGGCTGCACTACTAAGCAAAATCAATGTTTTGTACGAAAGGCAATGAGGACTTCGTTCTTTATAGATACAACGAACATCTAGTTAAGTAGTAAGGCCCACTCTGTATAAAGAGTGATAGTCTTTAGTCCCTGCTATGGCAAACATATTTTCCAGCCCCTTGACATTTCAATGATTTTCATTGTTTGTGACCTTTGAAAAGATACAGGCAACACAGGTATTTGGAGGTAGGAAATTAAAAAGATATATAAGTTCTTAGAATATTGTATTAGCTTCAAGGTCAAACCACAAAGTGATGGGCAAACATAGCGTATGCATGTGTATTCTTTCTGAAACGCTAGTTCATGAAGAATATTAATTGTGCTTAAGTTCTCTTTAGATTATGTGAGATTGATTTATTTTCCGGCCCTTGAATTTCTTGAGTTGAATTTCGTGGTAGCTTTCAAAAGTGGTAGCACAATGAACGGAGTGTATTGCCAAAGGAGCTAGGAAATTAAAAAGAGATTTTACTTCTTAAAATATCGTATTAGCTTCAAGGTCAAACCACAAACTGAATGGGCAAACAGAAAGTACTTATGTGTATTTGTCTCAATTGCAAGTTCATGAAGAATTCTGCCAAAGCTCTCTTTGTATGAGATTGGTTTATTTTCTGGCCCTTGAATTTCTTGAATTCACTTTTATCGCAGCGTTCCGAACTGGTAACACATCATTGAATGGAGTGGGTTGCCAAAGGTTTAATTAAGATTAAATTATACCCTCCTACGATTTGAGTGAAGGTCAAAGTTTCCTCTCAAATATAAATTAATTGGTCATGTATATCACACGATGATAGAAAAGCTAAAATAGTTTAGGCAGGAAGTGTCAAAACTAAAAATGGATTAAACGTTTTCCCAACACAACCCAATGTCCTATCTATTCAGGTGGATCTGTCGCCGTGAAACTTCGTTCACGAAGAGAAATCCGGCTTCCACTAGCTCCACCGTTTGTGGTTTTTATCTGTCATTTAGACGGTAATACCTTCAGATAATAACATTGTGAGCTGCCGATTTGCAGGATCGCCCGGACTTCTATTTATTTAGTTGCGGTAGGGATTCTCGTATAAGATCGCCTGCCTTGATCCCTCCCCATATTTCAAATACTCAGGTGCAACTCGCTAAATTGTAGTGTAATAAAGAATCAGTTTACACATTGCCAAATTGTTTTATGACCTCTATATCATGCACTTTGATCAGACTGAAAACCATTACCATTCTCTGTTTTTCTCTCGTGATCTTGCAGTCTGGTGGTGTACACTTTTTATAAAACCAAGCTCTAAATGAGGAAGGTTGGTGGAGGCCGGATGGGGTCAACCAAAATCAGTCTTATATGAAGAACGTGACACGATAAAAGATGGGGCAAATTACGGAAACCCAAAGCAAAAACATCGATTACGATTTTACGGAAAAAAAATTCTCTTGGCTTAGTTTATCTTGTTGCATTTCCTGAGTCCGTCGAAAGCTCACGTACAAGCCAAACAACAATGATTAAAACCGGTTGCGTAATATTTGCACATATTCTTTCTCAAGTTATTCAAGACATTTCTTTTTGGAACGCTGTGGAACGCAAGAACATTGTTACAGGAAATTAGACACGATTTATCAGGAAGAATAAGCTTGATTTTCTAAGTGCATTTCGAAGATAGTGATCGATTTTTCTGTCGTTGAGCGTAAAGTTACGCGAAAGTTTCCGCCATTTCAGTTCCAGATGCGTTCCTAAACTGTCAATACAAATAGTGCTTAAATTGTGCAAATTGACAACAAATGAAATACATCAGGTTCTCCTGTCATTTGTGAATATTGATGGTTTGATATGAACTTTAGACTGGGGGAAAAGATCGCCTTTTCCAGAAGGAGGCTTTGTTCCAAGTTTTGAGACGAAAAGCGAACACTCTCTGCTGGCAACTTTAAATTATGGTGCGAAAATCGTTAAATGAACAAATAAAACACTGGCAAGCAAGAATTAACAATTAAACATATGTCAGTCCAAGGTTAGGTCAAGGCCGATAAGGGAGCGGAAATCGTCGAGAGATATCGAAAGCTTGGATCGGTCAACACGCACGCACGTGAACTGTCCTCAGGTTGGATTCTGGGATAGATTCCCCCCCGACCGAGACATGTTTGAAAACAATAGCACCTATGAGCTCTATGAACATACGTAAAACTTTCTCATAACCTGTACGGCAGCTGTTTGCCTTGTAAACACGAAAAAAACATCTGTACGGACAGTTCTGACCGAGATATCATCAACTGTTCTTGTTGCATCCGTGTCGGTTTAAAATCACAGAGTTAGTGACGTTGAAACATGGAAGATCATAACGTTGAAGTGACAGATTTCGATGGAGAAAGTAGTTCTAGCGCAAACAGGCCAGAAGTTGGTGGAGGCTGTCGGAGACGAAAGGCCAAACCTAAAGCAGCGACCAGCAGAAAGGAACGGAGGAGGACTCAAAACATCAATGCTGCATTTGATGATTTGAGGAAGCACATTCCTAATGTTCCATCTGACACTAAGCTATCTAAGATCAAAACATTGAAACTGGCTATGAGTTATATTCATCATTTGGAAAATCAACTCGAAGACGAAGCCCAGGGCCAGGAAATTTCAACGCCTGCTGAGGAATCCCACCGCAAAACAGACAACAACGAAACCGATAGCAATGACAGCAGTAGTTTTGATCAAGTGGATTCGCCAAAGGTAAATAACAGGAAAACATCTTGATAGTTCTGGGGGTTTACTGGGACCTTGAAATACTAAAATACAATTTTCGAGTGGAGTTTCCTGCTAAGGTCATTGTTTCTTAATTGCTTTCTATTTAATGGCAGTCCTAAGTACTATAACAACTGACTATGGTCAAAATGTTAACCGAAGAAACTGAACACGGTAGGTACTGCATCATATTCCGCGTTCCGACAAGAGAAGTTCATCGCGAAAACTACAAATGATGGCACCAAATCTCAGAAGGTGTAAGAGATAAAGCGATTTTCTCGCATCACAATACCTTAAAGGTTCTCGATGGGGTTCCATCTCTTTTCTTTGTTAAATGTGTAGTTAATTCTGAACAGATTGTTTGGTTGTCTTATGTTCATCATATGCTTGCATGTTGACCTAGTTGCGGTGGAGCACGCAGCATACAACTGAAATGTCGACGTAATCATGGTGCCTTCTTAGTTTTGTTGATGGCTGGGATTAAATCTTCTTTTGCTAATTTGCTTATTCAAATTTTTGTGAATAGAGCAGTGACGAAAAACAGAGATGTTCTGCTCCGCCACGTCGCAGCTCAAGAACTGGATGGCCACAACACGTCTGGGCATTGGAATTGATGGGGAACCTCAAACAACAATCTGTAGCGTAACAATAAACCACATCTGGCCTTTCCTTCCTGAACAAAATCTCAATAAAACGTTCCAAAAGTGTTTCTGTCCACCTGTTGAAAATCAATTGCAGAGATTATTTGTTCAGCTCATAATGATTGCGAACACGCTTTGGAAGAAGAATTTCAGTGACCACTTGAAGAGCTTTCTGTTCCTAGGGACAATGCCTGTAGCAAAGCGACTGGGCTACGGTATGGGAAGATTAAAGACACTCGTGTTGTCATCTAAGGTAGCAAATAAAACAAGATTGAAAATTATTCAAGACTGAATCGTTATCTTTAAAAAGGAACTGTAGCAACTCAGCAGTTCATGAAGGTGGATTCAGTGATTGTGGGTTTCAACTTACTCCTCCCTCCTTTAGAATGGCTGTGGAAGTAATTTGGGAGGGCGATTCTCAACACCGCGAACTGGTTGTGTGATGATTAAGATTTTACGCCGAGCCGTTGTCTAGTATCCATATTTAAAACTCATCACCGGTCATTCCCCAAAGGTGATAGATAGAACGCAGAGTGACTGGAACTGTGTAGAAAGAGAACTGGCAACGGTTTCATATCTGATTTAGGTGGCCATGATTGTTGCATGGAGTCGTCCCAAATGATTTGCATCTAGCATGCATCAGTTGATTCACTTATAAACTAGCTGTCTCAAATACAAGTAGACTGTGAAATAAAGGCATATTATATTCACGATTGTCGTAATAACACCTTGTCGATGTCGCATTTCCAAGTGCACTGATGAAAAGCAGGGAACTTTTGGTTTAGTGTCCAAGTGTTCTGACAGGGTCCAGAATTCGACCAAAATGTCGACCTGTGACATCTAGCAGCGAGTACCCGGGCCTTCTTCAACGTTTTGTCCAGTGTTTATTTCAGACACTTCTGTATAGACGTTAAGCTGGGTCTCAATACCATTGGTCTCAGTGGGATATACCCATGCTACACGAAAATGGGCCATTTTGAGTGCTATATAGGGACCGCTTCATCATTCAAGGAATTGGGAGTTGTTCAACAAGGATGTCTGGTACGTCAGTTAATAGCCAATGTAACTATTTCGATCTTATTTTGACCGTCTTTTTTGTTTTGTAATAAAACAACTGGTGTTCTTACGTCAGAATCAACGTTTCGATCCTCTAAATTACAAATTCAGTTAAAATCTCGCAAAAGAAAGCTTCGTTTTCTCCCCTTGTAACTTCAGGCAAACTTGAACAAACCATTCTCCTACACTGATATTAAGCCACGGGATGGAAAACTCACTAGTTCAGGTACTTTGGAAACTTTTTTAGGGAAAGGTTAAAGGCACATTGAAGCTGAAAACCGGATCTAACAATTTGCTAGCTACAATAAGAGATCTAAAGATTCCAATTTCGAAACACTTTGGTCAGAATGAGAAGCCGATTAATAGTGGTAATTAATCTGATACTACATTTATCGCTACTAAATATGCCATTTTCAAACCAAATTTGATAATTTACCAACCGCAGTAAAGCAAAGGCTTATTGTTATGTGATTTTATTGGGTTAAAATATGTTAAAACGAAGAACCTCTCCAGGATACGTTCGCTTCCAAAGTGCTACTGACTCCGTCTACGTATGCGCTACGGTTATTAAGGTGAAAGCAAATGGTCACATAAACCGTCCCGTCTGTAAGGACAGATCGGAGATTAAGGGACAGACTTTACATTATGAACGTAAACTGAATTTTTGTCAACTTTCGTGAAATAAAGACATAATATTTGCAGTCGTTTGAAAAGGTTTGCCCCAAGTAAACAGATAAGAATCGCATTAGGTACCCAAACAATGACAAAACCGCCTGGGCTCGGAAGTGTTGTGTACAATGGAGTCCAAGATGTCACTCTTCTGTGTGCCGCAGAGACTCATCTTTACACAGCACATTTCTCGTTAGAAATCTCCCATGATTTCTCAGTTGAGCTTTTCAAACGCTAAAACGCCTCGACAGGAGGGCGGAGTCGAGTTATAAGTCTTGAACTGGGGGTGGGACATTGCGGGTTTATAAAGAATCCCCTAATTAGTTTGATAAACAACTGTAAACAACGTTTTATTTAGGATAATTCCCTTCCATTCGAGGCATGCCACAAATAGACTTCTTACACGAAAGTAACTCATTTTATAAATTCACTTAACCACGAACACATTTGATGCCCAGCTGAATTCATAGCCAGCTAAATTCGGGCTCTCTTTGAACCCATAACCTTTGCGTGCAAAACCTAAGACAAAGGGGCTTATATTTTGTCTGTAAAATACTTGTCATGGTCTTCCAAATTTAGTACACTAATTAATGTATAATGAATACAGTGAGTCTAAATTTATATCTTTCATTTTCTCACGGTTTGATCAGTTGTTTTTTTTTTCCAATCGAAATTCAAATTCTGGGTATATGCATGTCATTGAGCTTACGAAACAGTGAAAAGTTGACGGTGAAATTTTGATATCATTGCTAAATAAACAACGTTAGACTTGACCTCGAAAACGTAAGCTTAATTGAAAATGAGCCAGAAAAATTGTACTAAAGCTTCAGTCAAACTAAAACAAACATTTTGCAGATTTTCCAACAGTGCTGTTGCTATCAAAATTCCAGTCAGTAATTACTGAACATAATGAACGTGTTTCAAACTGGCCATCGTTAAATCGATCTAACTTATGAGTCGAAAGTAAAGTTGGGAAGAGTAAAGATTTGTTCTTTTTCGGTTTTTTTAGGACCAAGAGTAAATTTTGCTAAACACCAAGAGTAAATATGCGTGATGCATTCTAACCACAACTTAATAAAACAGAAAGGTGCTAGACGACCACAGGAACTGAACACGATATGACCCCAAGGAACACACATAATCTTGTTGCGTTTCCTACAAATTCTCCACCAGATGAAAGAATCATAATTCAAAACATACTTTGATCAAGAAAAACTTTTTAATCAATGATTTTTGTCCGATGATGGATGGATATTTTGTTTTAGTTTTAGGAATACCAAACTTTATGAAGAGAGGGAAATACGTCTGGCTGAATTCCATGCATACAGGCGGATTCATGATGGGCCTTTTGGCTCTCTGGTTTATTTTTCATAATTTTTCATAACAACCTTCTAGTTATAACATTTTGAATACATTGCTCTAAACTACTGGTACAAACTGACAATCCACAGTTAAGAAAAGGACACTGTAGCCAAAAATTGTAAATATGTACATCTGTTTATGAAAGTAATTTAAATCTCCTCAATCGAAGATTGAGTACCCTTGCCAAAACCGGATAATTGAAAGTAAAGCCAAGAGAACAGCCACAGAAAGTCTTGCATTATAATTACGGGGGTTATGTAAAAATCGAATAGAAGTCAACTCAAGCTAAATGCAACAACGAAATTGTCGAAATATTCACGGCATAAACCGAAACACTGAGGTACAAGCATGAGTAGCTCTCAAGCTAAATGCAACAACGAAATTGTCGAAATATTCACGGCATAAACCGAAACACTGAGGTACAAGCATGAGTAGCTCTTGACGAAAGAACCCTTGTCATTTCTGGTGTAAATTGCTTTATTATTCAGCATATGTATCAGAACATTTTAAATATCTCAAATCTCATTTGTTTTCAGCATGACTTGCATGATCACAAGTGTACGAAGGGAAACGACATTCCCTCTGTCCTCCTTTGGACTTACCGCCATTAAATTGTAGACTTGAAACCCAGACACCATTAAAAATGAACGAGTTTTTTTCTTGTGTTAATGCTTCTGGAAGGTTACTGAAAAAGGGACCGACGTTCTTCAATTCAACTAACAAATGTTTTTTGATGATTTATGACCTTGCTTAGCTTCTTCCAGACAACACGGTCGATGAGGCTAATCTAAATTCGATACTGTACACTGAAACATAAGCTGAGGCCTTATAAAGTGTAAATGCTTTTCAAAGACTTGGCTTCTTTGCTAGCTATAAAGATGCTTTTGGCAAAATAAGATGGAATTGTACCCCTGCCAGAAAAGGTCTCAACAGTATATTAACAATTTTATCGTAGCTGCGTTCAGTTCAGCTAATTCCTTTCTTTTCTTACGTACGGCACACAGGTACAAGCCTGCTACGCTCAGTCTTCATCTGAGGTGCCAAGCTCTGTTCCCTGTTCTTCAGACCCGGGCGCCATTTTCCTTGTTCTTGGCGCTTCATGAATTCCACCTATAAGCGTACTTGTTTTCCCTGTCCGAGATGTTACAAAGGTCGATTAGCCTTTCCATGTCTCGAGGCAGCAATGGCCGAGATCCTCGATTCAAGTCCTTCACTTCATGATTTCCACCAAAATATGGCTGGCTGCTCTCTGCAGTTACCAAGAAACTCACATGCAACTGAATTCGCGACTTTTTGGAAGGTTGTGTGAATGTCACTAAATTCTATAAAGATCCACGCTCCCTCAGTGGTAAGGTTGCTGGGAATGTCCACCTAGCTGTGATCAAACCCGGCTTAAAAAGCAATTTGTCCTGATCATTGATCAGCAGAAGTGGCTTGGCATTGCAATACAAAGAAAATACCAGTCCTTTCCTTTCTACAACATGAACAGGCTAAAATCATGATTATAGGATTTTTGACCCGATTGCTAAACCGTTGTTATTCCCTTTCAGTTTTGATTTCCATTAAATGAGGGAGCAGGAGTTTTTCGTCCATCACCTTTTCAAGTTTTATAACTTCAACACTTTTTCATGCTTGCGTGCTCAAGGAGCTTGTATGTTTTTTGGAGACAGAAGGACCCAGGAATACAGTACATAACCAGTGTTGAAGATGTCAAGAGGAAAGCATCTGAGCTCAGGGATAAAGTTTGGCTAGTGTAAAAAGGAGCTGTAAATATTGACAAACGTGAACTGAATTCGGTGGTTAACTGTCTTGTTCAAAATAGACACCGAGAAAAAAAACATGCAAATCCCAAGAAATGCCTCATATTTGAAAACGAAATCGAACAAAACTAGCAAATAAACAAACAAAGCGTCAGAATTGAGAGCAAGATGCTGGTACCGCAAGGCAAGAAAGGAAACCTGTTTGCAAGTAATATAAAACTGAATGGAACTTGTGTTAAAAGCAAGCAAACTTTATACCTACGGTACTGAACCTGAATTACAAACTTTACGTAGACATGAAGCTCAGATACTCGCCTGTGCACAGGCAGCAGTGCTCTGAATTGTAACAGTAGATCTAAGCCACTGAACGCTGAATATTTGAGATGAAAAACTAAGTACCTTATTACCCCATGCTACGGCACCCACAGCAATACTTTCAGTAATTTTAATCCATACATGTTTCTTGAAGAAGCTGAGCTCACAACTAATAGTTCTACAGTTTAAAGATCTATACTCGGACTACTGACTTAGATGCGAAAGCTCCAGTTGAACAGTCAGCGGCTTCCAAACATGTCCCAACTGTGACGCTATTGTTTATCGAGTGTGTCCGTACAAAATACGCTTTCAATTTAATGAGCTTTCTAAGACTGAGTAGCTTATGAAAAAGAAAAACCGTCTGTATGTTCCGTGTTCCGCAAACAACGAAGATCACGTCTTTAAACCAAAAATAGTTTTCAAAATTCTGTTCAATTTTTATTTGCTCAAGAAAGAGAGTACAAATACTCAAATACAATGCCAAAACGGATTACGCCAACAGAAGTAGTAAACAAAATGATGTGCATGTAACATTTACGAGCGTGGAGATTCTAAAATGAATCGTCGAAATATGTGGTAACGATATCCCGAGGTTGGAATAGATTAGCAAAAAATCTGTAAGAAGATTTCTGAAAGACAAACATCGTGGAGACAAACTGTCAGCAGTGATGTTCCAAAAAGGAAAAAGTATCGTTTGTAACGCAATTTCACAATAAATCCAGAGGGCGGTGATCACATGCGTAGTAATTGCTTTTTAAGGCCAGGGAAGCAATTAAGTCCTCTAAGGCTGATTTATGCGTTTGTAGTTCGGTGTGTAAATTTTTCAAAGCGTTTGTGATTCCTTTTACGACTCTTCGAGGAGCGCACCATTAATTGCCTTATTCTGGGAACTGACGAGTCATCAAACCACTCGCAACGAACACGCTTGGAATTTGGAATGTCTCGTGAGTCGATTTCTAATAAGATTAACAACTCACAAGTGATTTCGAAAGATGCACACCATGTAATAACTACTAAAATTGGACCTCTTATGACCTTTTAAGTTGTCTTTTATCTCTCTAAGAATCTCGATATCAAAAGTTATTTCATGGACCAACACGAGACTCTTGAGACATCGCGAAGGGTAAATATCAAGTTTAATTTAATCGAAAATTAAATGCCGCAGAAGGGGTTCCAGTTTGGCGATACGTGTTCCTGATAAACATATTCTGGATCTTTTCTTGGAGGGTGGCAGTAACATCCGTGTCTACAACCGAGAGCACGGTGGCAGCTAATGCTTAGAATGCTTTTCAATTGGGCAGCTGGGATGTCAGAAGGTATAAAAAATGTTTCCATTTTAAGGATAATTTATCATGCTTGTTGATTACCTGACAAATACCAACGCCAAAGAATATATCAATAAAACCAGCTCCACCGTCTGACGGCAGAGGAGAGTGCATTTGGTGAAAAGTTGGCAGTCTATCAAGACTACAAGTACTGACTGACAAATCGACCCACGTCGAACTAAGAAGCATTCCTCCTCATGAAATCTATCCTTGAATCGACAATTCCAAAAATGCCTACGGCTATTGTCTAGTCTCTGTGTATTGCCTTGAAGACCTGTTGAAAGAATTTTGCAAAGACTGAACACAAATCCATTTTAGTCATTACCAGTGCCACTGAATTTGCAGTGCTAGTGGACTCCACATTCGATCGAGAAATTAAGGCGACGGAACTACTCTTGTGATGAGAATGTAACGTTTTGTTTTTATTGCTCAAACATTTGTTTCAAAAGATTAAGACTTTGAAAAAAATCTTAAATACTTTTTCAAATATTTCTTACAACTTGCAGGTTTGTTAGGCTGACAGGTTTTGTATTCAACTCAGTTTTGTCATCTGAAGGCCTCGACCTCGCGTATACGTTTACGTCTGAAAACAATTTTTTTTTATAAAATGCCTTTAGGCCTTTCACTCAATCGGAAACCACATAGAAGCATTTGTCAGGTTTCCATGGGCTAAACGTCCTAAACGGCCTTAAAGGTGAAATGGTACCCTGAAATATATTAAATTTGATGAAAAAAAAAAAATTGGGGACAAGCTAACATTTTAAGCCCTGAACGCTTGTCAAAAACATTTTCAAACGGCTTTGCTGAGTTTGGCTCTTGCTTGATAGGATGAGGGTTTAATTCAAGGGACGTGCACAGTGGTTGAAGCTTTTTTATATAGCAGCAGCCATAACAACGGCTGTTTATACAGATCTTTACAGTCAGTAAATGACTGCAAACAAAGGTCGCAACAAATCTTTATCCACCATCCCCCGGCCTCCCCCAGGTCTAAGAAATGGACACAACCGGGATCTATGGACCATGGGTTCCTGGTGAAATCACGTGAACAATAATTAAAGTTTATCTTCACCAAATTTAAACAAACTGATTGGTATTTTTGAGAGTACCAAATTCGTATAAACTAAATGGAAAACTTTCTCTCCTTGCATCTTCTCTTGTGGACTTAAGGCGGGGGTACACCCGAAAGCCGTATTTTGGCTGGGTTTTATGTTTTTAATGCAAATATCTCGTTTACGTTTCAAGCAATCAAGAATCTCTATGCTCATTTCACATATCTATGTTTTGGGTCGTTTTGTAAATTTCTTGGTGATTTTTAGGTATATTTGGAGATAACTAGTTTTTCTCAAAGGATTAGTAAAATTTATGGAAATAGGAAATTTGGAAGATTTGGTGTTGTTTTAAAATTAGAGTCAGTTGAAGTTAAAAATAGGTAGATACACTCCAACCAGTTGCCCAACAACCTGGGTTGCCATTGTGCGGTCGGGCAACTGTCTGGTGGTGTTCCAAAACCCATTTTTTCCCTTTCAACCTCTCTTTAAACTTACCAAAATTTCACTGAAATTCGGGTGTACCCCCGCCTTAAAGGACAAGATAAGACAAGATGATTTATTTAACTCAGCTCGGTTTTACAAAATATGTAGGTTAGATTTACATAGCAACTAAACACAGTACAGCTAAGGAATAAAGGGAAAAAATTGCAATAAAATAAGGAGCGAGTTGGGATCATCCAAATAGCAAAGGCTAATCTAGTGGATAACCCCTATATAGGCGTACAGTCAGGGGTGGTTTGACTTATTTTGGCAACGAACAAAATTATTTTAAGCTGAAGGAAACCTGAAAATAGAAGTGTACTACGCTAGAAAAACAGCAAAGAGATCATGATAACCCATACAGGAGCAAGGATGGTAAACGATGGAGAAGATTAACACAGATAACATACGATGGAGAACCTGAACATTGGCCAATCGGCAAAGATTTGGATTTGAGTTTCATCTGAGGTCATCATCATCTGCATTTAGTGGGTATGGATGATCAGTCGATCAGGTGATTACTTCATTACTTGCTACACTGTGCTGAAGAGGCTCAACAAGGTCGAAACGGCTGTCCACGGTTGCTATTCTTGGCTTTCAGTTTGGACTTTATCATGTCGATGTCCCGTTAAGCTTTCTACGTAGAATCAGCATTGCATCAGTGTATACTATTCTTTCTATTTTTGGCTGATCAGATCTTTTACAGATCCTACGTAGACCGGCAGCATTGTACCCAGGCTTTCTACAATCCACGACAAAAGTCGTTGCCGTGGCACACCTGGATCAGATGGCACGAAATGACGCGATCTTTCTTGAGTGGATGACCTAAAGTATCGCGGGCTCTGGACAGTGATATCACAGCGTTTACAATTTACAATTCCAACTACAACTTTAACCTTTACTTTATTTAGCACTGGAGTTTTTTTGTTACAATATTAACATAAAGAAATAACAGAAAAGGATACATATCTAAAAAATTTAAAGGTAACAGTAGCCTATAGTTAGAGCATGGAAACTTAAAAAACCGCGAGGTTATCGAGTAGGCCTCCATCTCGTTTGAATGAACATAAAAGAAGCAGGGAGTAGAGGGACAGATCACTAAATTAAAAAGCTAAACGAATTGTGGAAAACTTACGTTTGATATTACTTGAATGAGAGATAGTTTTAGCACTTTTGATTTGTGGAAACTTAGGTTTGATATTGCTGAATAGAATATGGTTTTTACCGCGGGTTCTTAACACTTTTGGAGAAAGCAAATTGATTTAGGTCTTTAAAGTTGTAGGGCAGTTCTTGCCAAAGATCAATGGCCATAAATGAGATCATTTGTTTGCCGGTACTTGTTTTTACTCGAAATTTGTGAAGATTTTGTTTTCTTCGGCCGCATACCTGGTGTTATAATTGTGTAACGTTTATCGTTAGTGTGTGTACAACCATAAGCGACACGTAAAACAATCGCCCATGGCCAATTCGTGGGTATATGGTAATCAGAAATTTATATTCGTTAAAGTCCTTAAAAACAAACGTGTGGACATACCCTGTTACTCATATCCATACCCATATTGCCTAGAGGCTTAAACTGGTTCTATAAAGACACTAAGATAATCTAGGTTGAAGTCACTGGATTATTTCTTGAGAAGGACTTTTCAACACAGCGCCGTAAAACCAAACCTAATGTAATTACTCTAGCCCCAGTCACAAAGGACACAAATAATCCATTCGACCAATCAAATTTCCAGCCAAATACGAACAAACTATGTAACGCTTTCGAGTGGTATACCGTAGAATATTCCACATGTCACTTGAATTTTCTCGGTGCACAACACGATCGAGTCTTAACACTACTGAGTGTGTATACCATGGAGATAAAAGCGACAAGTAGAATGTTACTTGGTATACCACGAGAGGGCGTTGCATAACTATTTTATACCATGCCATAGAAAATACAATGGCTAAAACAATCAATGTGACATACGCGCGGCGCTTGATGGAAAGGTTGGATGCGAGACGGTCGAATATGATTGGTTGTATTTTCTATGGCATGTTATTCTAAGGCTATGTCTCACAAGGACTGGGAACTACTGAATTCACGAATTTGATTGGCCGAAATCGATTTAAAAGCGGTCTAGATTTTCTCATTTACACTGGTATCTAGACCGGTAATGTTTTGCGGTGAAAAAGCTGCAAACTAAAATGCATATTTTCTTCTAACAATATCCAATAAAGGAAGTACCAATTACTATTAAGCAGATTATACCATTTTCTAGATTTCGTAAAACTATAAAAAAAATTATTGACGGTTATAATAATATTACTAGAGTTGATATGTAATAAATTTTTTGGTAGTTATATCTTAAAGAAATACTTTTAACCTAAATTGTTTGTTTAACACTGTATTCCCTCTGCTAAATTTAGCTACTTTGGGGCACCTACTCGATTAGTTCCATAAGCTATTTAGGTCTCCCAAATCCTCACAATCAACCTTGTATTAAACCTGTTTTTTTGTGGGAGTTTGAATTAAAATTGAATTGAACTGAATTGAATTGATGAGAAAATAGGTGAAGAGGACGATCAAACTAATTGCCGTTCGCATATAAAATGTCAACGAGTTACATTAAACGAATTAAATTGTTCTTGTTTGCGCCATGTAATAAACATCCCATTAACCGAGCTTAGTCAGTCTGTATGGGAGAACCTTGACCTCGATCGGGTGAACAGACCTCACTGCGTTCGTTCTGTACTCAGCTCACAACCTTGGTCAAGATTCTTCCATACAGACCTCCTGCTCGGTTAATAAGAGCTAATAGCCCAGTTTCGAATTCGCCATGACGGCTGAGCAATGCATTTGTACAGGGTAAACCTCGGCCTGAAAAAAATATTCATAAATACCGGCAGAAAGGTACCACAAATTTGAAAATTAAACAATACACAGAGCTGTAAACAAGTCATCTTCTAGCTAGAATTTGCGAATATTTTAATTTAGGTCGAGGCTAACCCTGTACAAATGCGTTGTCAGTGCTTTTATTCAGCGGTCATGGCGAATTCGAAACTGTACTATTATAAAACAGTGTGGCGGACGCGACGCGCGGGAAACGCGTGTGAGCGAGTCACGATTGGTTTTGGGTTTA
Organism: Platygyra sinensis; assembly: GCA_019787425.1. NCBI lineage: Eukaryota > Metazoa > Cnidaria > Anthozoa > Scleractinia > Merulinidae > Platygyra > Platygyra sinensis. The sequence continues at coordinate 30,774 of JAHPZR010054010.1, read as the reverse complement.
CTTCTAATTGGATGAAAAAGTGGTGCGATTTTTTTTAGCCAATCACTCAGCGTTGTAACACAAGACCAAAGTAAATTATTGCATTCGACAGTCGAGTGAAGAGCACTCTATCCACCTGAGCTGTAAGTTTGTAGCTACCCGGCAACCTTTTATTGAACATAGCTTTTAAGAAAGCAATTCACTGAAGTGAATAAAAAGGTGGTGAGTAGAAAGGAGGTGTAGAAATTCAGAACCACCGAGCATGAGTGTAAATCTACTGAAGTGTCGTCCAAAACCTAGTTTTTCTAGAGAGCAAACAGTAATGTTCAGGGACCGGGTTAAAGTTGGTGACTCTACTCCAAGGGATGTGAGAGGTGTAGGATTCTTTCTCTGTCTTCCCATCTTCGCCCACCTATAAAACAACTCTGTGGGGCAATTTTGGTACCATGTTAAAGGGGCTACGTCACGGTATTTTAAGTTATTTTGACCATCGACATCAGATTGAAGGAAACCTGAAAATAATACTTTAGAAAGATAGAAAAACATCAAAGAGATAATAATAAACCATAAAGGAACAAGGATGGTTAAGGATGGAGAAGATTGACACGGATTGCAAACCTGGAAATTGAAAAATTTAGGCTAAATTTTTCAAACCGTTTAACCGTGACGTAGCTCCTTTAAAGGACTCCGCAGTCTGACTTCAAAAATGAACTTTTCCAGGTTACATGCCACAATAGTTAATGAATAACTACAGCTGTGTTAAAATGAGAACGACAACCTACTGATGTATGGTTCAAGAACTATGAAATTAAGTTCCTCCTGTCCATACGCAAGTTTTTCAGGTGGCAAACCTCTGAAAACAGTGTTTTGATGTTTCTTTTTTAACTATACCAGTTTACCTAAATGGTACAAAATGCTACCGAAGGGAAGGAGGATGTAAGGAGTGTCAATGCAGAGCAGGGTTGTTCCCATACAGAACTCCTGATTGTCTGTAGCAGTAACAAACTAGTTTATTCACAGGCAGCCCAAGCTCTCTCAACGAACCACATAAGGAAGACAATATGGCATCGAATTATAAGGGTTTATATGGGATTTTCTACAAGATATCCGTGGAGGAAGTTAAAAGTGAAATTTCTTAATAAAAATGGCTTACTTTATTCCATACGTGTATTGTTTTCTCCTGTGTCATTATTTTACCGATTTAACTTGATTCAAGCGACTTTTTTTACTCGACCTTGATTATTCTGGATATCACAATAATTGTTTATTGTTATATACAACATTCCAGAAGGTTTTAGTGTTAGGTCAAGGCCACGGCTGAATAACTTCCAGTTCGAGATTTAAAAAAAAACCACAAGGATTTGAATGAAGTATATTCTTTCGTGTGATTTCCAAAATATTGACTACAGTTGTGTACATAAAAAATATAATCGGTACCGCTAAAATTTGTGAGTATCTAAAGATATTAACTTCAAGAGATTATTATTATTATTTTATTATTATTACTATTAGCGTTATTTCCTGGCTTCGAATACAGCTTTCGTTTGCTATACTAAGAAATGTACATAGATGCGTCAGAGGTTCTAGATATCCTTTCAAATCACGTGAGGTCTCAGAAGACTTCACTCTCGATGTAGCAGGTCTTCAACTGTATTCATAATTCTGGGGAATGTTTTTAATTCGAATGAATTTATCTTAGTTAAATTTACTCTTTCTAAGCTCAACTGAGTGCTCTTTAAATTGACGGGAATTGTAAATAGTCCTTTTCTTCTTTTTTAAGCGAGTTAATTATAAATAGGATTGTAATAGTTAGCATTGCTTGTCATATATTTGTTATTGTTATTGTTATTGTTATTGTTATTGTTATTGTTATTGTTATTGTTATTGTTATTGTTATTGTTATTGTTATTGTTATTGTTATTGTTATTGTTATTGTTATTGTTATTGTTATTGTTATTGTTATTGTTATTGTTATTGTTATTGTTATTGTTGTTGTTGTTGTTGTTGTTGTTGTTGTTGTTGTTGTTGTTGTTATTGTTGTTATTGTTATTGTTATTGTTATTGTTATTGTTATTGTTATTGTTATTGTTATTGTTATTGTTATTGTTGTTGTTGTTGTTGTTGTTGTTGTTGTTATTGTTATTGTAGATCGCAAATATTGCAAATAACACTTGAAGAGGGAACTCTGCTTCAAACTTTATTACAGATGCCCGGTTTAAAATCCAAATTTTGCTTGCTGTTTCAGCAATTGACACAGTAAGCATCACCAATAGCACAATGTAACGTGGAACCTTTTTCACGAGTGATTTCAACTGATTTGCTTCAGCACTTCTGGTTTAAAAGTGGGATTCTACCTGATTAGGAGTGAAATTTGAACTAGTTTTAAAATGGAAATTGTGAAGATTGAAATGGGTTGAGAACGCTACCAGACAGTTCACCCCTTCAAAAAAGAGCCCCAGGTTCGTAGGGGACTGTTGGTGTCCGTCTATTAATTCTTCACTTCAAATTACAATTTTCCAAATCCATCATATGTTCAACATTTCATATTTTCCTCAATTCAACCTATAAGAAAAAGAAAGAAAAAACCTTTAAGAAAAAATATCTCTCTCACAAAATGCCCAAAAATCACCCAAAAATTTACACAAAACCGCAAAACATTGGTTAATGTTCTAAGTGGAGGGATTTGGCGTTGCTTGAAAAGTGCACGAGATATTGGCGCAAAAGCCACGTTGAGCGACTTCAAAACAGCCTTCAGGTAAAATTCTGCCTTAAGACTAGAGCTTTAACACTTAAGGTATGCTAAAGATAAAATTTTGAACTGGTTTTCTACCACGACGGGCCTCTTTGACAAAGTGTGACTAACTTCTTCGTTTCTGTAATTTTCTAAGTGACTTCGGTTAGCATTAGATGATACTCCACAAAAGTGAATTGTTGGATATTCTGGACTGAAATCTCTGTCGTTCCCAATTATAGCTTTCATTCATTTATTTTCATCGATCGAAGAGCACATAGAGAACAGTGCATCATAATAGAGAGCTGTCAAGAGAAAATGAGGAGGATCATAGTCTCTTGGAGCTGTCTAACACAGAAAAGACTAAGTGTACAAAGAAAAATTTCTAAAGGAAAACAGGAACGATAGAGTTAAAAATAGCAATATGCACAGCAGAAAACTGTCATGCGCCTTCGTCCACTGCGACAAGCGATGCAAGAGAGAGAGAGCACAAGTGATCATACTGCGCATCTTAATTCTGTCATAACCACAATTCCTTGCGCCTTTGATATTACGCTACCACAA
>JAHPZR010054010.1:0-22500 GCA_019787425.1 Platygyra sinensis | reverse complement strand
ATAAATCGATCAGTCAAGGTTTTCAATTACATTGTCGCCGCAACTGTTACTGATTTTACCGCAAACCTATTTGTCCTCAAGCCGAGCAATTCCGGTTTAATGTATGCAACTTTTGCAAAATTTATTCTGAACGTGGCAAATGTGAAATTTAAGTTCGACTCCTTTCTTTTTTTTTTACTTTCTATCTGACATCACATTTATAGGGATGAAAGCCTAAATGATTTCAAAAAAATAGACCTTTTTAAGAAAAGTGTTGAAAGTTTTTAGGCAGAGAGTTAAACCGTGAAATATTATCGGTATATCGCGTCCAGTGAAATATCGCGTGATGTTTATTTGATGTGCATGGCAGTTTAACAAGCGATGACAGACTTCAAATGCAATATTAAAAGTGTCTTTTGTTCTAAAAAGCGAAAAAGCAGTGAGAGAACCAAAAAGCTATTTTTTTCGGCTGGTTAGCCGAAATATTTTAAAAATTTGCATTAGTCGAGAAATTCAAGACTGCTTATCAAGAAGATCTATGAATGACAAAACGGACTTTTTTCCTGCTATACAATTAACCTGATGTCTTATCTGTTGTCAACCGCAATTTCCAAACAGATACGATATCAAGAAATAAGGGAACAGTATTTCGTTTTGTATTTTTCGGATTTTACTCGAATTTTAATTGTTTCTCGGCGCAATAGGCATTAAAAAAAGTCTCAAAGTTAGCTAGCATGGACACAAAAAGTTGCTGTCTCATCTCTAGTCTCTATGCCCGGTCTTTCGTCGTACGGTTGGGCTCCATATCGTTGCTGGCCATTTTCAGAAAAATAACATACTCTGTCTTTATCTTACATTGCGGCGTTTTGCGCTCTTTTCCTTCGAAAGTGCGTCTGTTAATCAGGGCGATTAGCAATGCAAAAACCTGTCTAGTCTTTGACGAAGTCGCTTCTCTTGGCTGGCCAGATGGTACGTGTAGTAAAAACGAAAGACCAATGTCACGGAATCTACAAGTTGTCGACATCCAACGTTAACGAACGTTGTTGAAGGTTTTGTTGATGCTGGGATGTCTTCATGAGCAGAACAAAGAGTGGTAGCTCTTTTCATGTGCCTTTCGTGATGCCAAACGTGTGATGTCGCGACATCACGTTGCAGAATGTTCTTGTCATCGTTTGGGTGCCTGGGTGAAAATGCTCTCCACTACAAAGAATGAATTGTAAAATGCTCGGCTGAGAAACAAAGAAAGAAAAGCACAACCTTACGAATGATGTGGCTTCAACACTAACCCGAAAACTTTTTCACCACTAGCCTGATTTGCTCCGTTGGCATTTTTCTGTCACAGTTTAAAGCCGGAAGCTGTGGGAAGTATTCATCGTTTGGTCCTCTACGCTGCTCCGTATTAAATCGCGACTTTTTTGCTCAATGACACTTGATGTTGCACGTGAATCTAAAGCGAAGTTTGTCAGGATGGAGCTTTTTTCATGTTGAATTTGAAGCAGACGAAGAATGGACTGAATGCCAATCAGCGTGAAGAAATATGTTCCAACACCATAACCGAGAAATCAGGTTTCCTCCTGGCTGGTTGATTCACACATGCAGCCCTAATTTTGTCTCAGCGCTTCCCCTGACGTATGTATGCTCCATTACTAGTACAGTTGAGGGGATAGAATTTAGGTAGATTCCAAACAAACTATTTCACTTTAAGTCGGTAAACATCAATCAAGTTGATCACTCCAATTTTGTTTTCTTTTAGGCGTGGGGAAAAGAACTAAAAAACGGCTACGTGATGGAACATAGAATCATTAACAGACAAATCATCTTAAAGAATGCTGTCATCGGCAAACAGAACGACTCGCCAAAATTAACAGGAAATACCTCCTTGTCGTTTAATTCCTCCAAATTGTTTTCACAGGAAATGCTGATTATTAAGAACAATGAGGAAATATATGAGATAGCTCAGAAAGTCGACGTGAACACGTAGCGGAGATCAGATTCGACGAGAGTCTTTTGTATTCTGGTTTTGTAGTACGATAAAAAAAATTGAACGTACTAACCAGAGTAAATATATTTTTAAGAGAGATGTTTGCAATCTATTCCAGTGGGAGTGCCAGAGCTTTCTGATCATGGCGCGATAACATGCCTCTTTTATCACAGCTGAATTGCATCCACAAAATCCAGAGGACTACTGCCTCAATTGTCTGCTAAAAGCTTGAAGAAGTAATTGATGGATAAGCTGAAAGATGAGTTCCTAATGCCTTCGGTACAGCAAAATTCAGAATATTCTAACGTTTACAATCCTCTACTTACGAGGAATTAGGCTGTTTACTTTTCCGAGCTGGGGTGTTGGGTTTCTTTCCTGCACCTTCAACAGTTTTTCTGTTTTCAAATGAGCAGTTGGGTTGTATACTCGAATCACGGTTTATTGCTACGCTCAGTGAAATGGCTTCTATCTTTACTGTTGGTCGGCACTGACCGCAGTATGACCGATATTGTACAATTTGTCGACTGATTCAACGTATAAACGTGGTCTGTTTACCACGAAAAAGAAACCTCAATCTGCTGATCTCAACGGGCTTTATGCCGGCCCGCCCAGGGAGAAGACGCTCAATTTAGCGCCTGATCTTTTCATCGACTGTAAGATGAATTCTCAAAAGTTGGACCTTCTGGGCGCCATTGATCTATGATCAAAAAGCCACTTCTGCAGTAATCTAGCTCACAAAAAAAGCCCCTTTTGCCCCACCATCGTTACATATTTGCTGATAGCTTAGATTGAAATTGAGAAGTTAAGAATCTTGTGAGTATTCCTGATAACAGCTTTGCCATGTACTAAACAGTTGTGCTCGCTGATGTCATGCCATGTTTGAATTTTTGCTATAGGAAACGCTACACTCTTTTGAGAATTCAGAATAGTTTAAGTTCTTCCGCGATGCAAATTCGCATTTCTTTTGATAAGGAAAAAAAAAAGCATGTCAAATTTTGCATACAGAATTCTGCCCTCAATGATTCAATTTTTGTGTTCTTTTATGTCAAATGTAAATGTAAAAAATTCCTTAACAGCGACCATTCTGATTTAGCTCCATCTTCTAAACTTAAAACAGTGTTTAAACATGTACTGCAAGATTTCGGATGCATATCTATTTGAACGCGTAGAAGTGTTAATTGATCGCGAAAAAACTGCGGCAGGAAAAGCGAAGAGACTTCGAAGGATTGCTTCAGTGGAAGAAGACCAAGAACTCTGCAAGGAACAACGCAGAGTTTTTTCAATCCTCTCAAGAGCAAACTTCGCGCTTTTTAAAGGATCTAATTGTTCTGAGTTTCAGGATGAATGGCGAACAGCAAACTTCAAGTTAAAGGAACCCATTCCACTGCTTGTGTAGTGATGGGCACCTGACAATATTTGTACTGTGTCAGGGTCACGTGAAGCCAATAGGACAGTTCGCTTCTTGGCGGCGACGACATGGCGCAGTGTTTAAAAGGTTTTAATTGATTGTTTGCTAAAGGTAAAATTCACTTATTGCTTCAACGTTCTTGATAAGTTCATGCGTGGTCCAAACGAGTACACTGCTCTACGCGTCTCTCGAGAGGACGTCGTCAGGTCGCGAAAATGTCGTTTAAACATCCAAGCAGCCGCCAAAACAGCAAATCTGTCGAACAAAGCTCGAGCATTTTCGATTGCTTCCCTCGTGCACAAAGGTAAGTCCTTTATATTTCAGCCGGGTCAAGATTATTCTTGCGGAGTCGGGCGTAATGATGTGTTATCCGCTTTCAGAGGGACTCGCAGACAGAAGAGACGAAAGCGATGACATAGTCTTTTCTACGGAGAGAGAAAATCACGACTCGCCGGTGCCGAGAAAAAAAACTCAAAACTTTAAAACCAGAGGTCATACTGGAAGGCAAGGAACTGTGGAACTGCTTCTATCGGCTGGGCACAGAAATGATAATCACCAAGACAGGAAGGTCAGTTTAACTTTGCTTATTGCACATTCGTGCGATAAGATAATGATTTACCTCAGATCTGGGAATTACGGTGCGTTTATACCGGCGTTTATCCCGTGCGTCTTTTATTAAAGGGCTTTTGGGGCCCTTTTACTTCTTAAAATTAATGTTTTGTCTAGTTGTCAACTAGCGCTTTTTGCCTGTATCGACGGATTCGGCTTGCAATTGATACCTACGATAACACAAAGTGATCGCTTTGACAGGGAAATGACTTCAAATGCGGTTTATCCGTTAAAAACTCTTTAACAGCATGTTTTCAAACAACGACGTGTTACTGTGGTTATGCCTTTGTGGTTTGCCGCTTGCTCGCGAAAATCAGACGGTTTTAGCATTCTTCGTAGCACTGCTTTTATTGCGCTATCAGCAATTTAATCAAGAACTGTGCAGTCTAATTTTCGAAACAAAGACAAAATAGCAAGTTTTCTAAAGGTTCTAGTTGAAAGAAAATCTAGTATGCATGTTAATACAACTTAAACTAATCTGCGAGTAATTGTTTTGGAAAATTTGTTTTGGAAAAAGGCGAGAAAAGTACTGAAATGTGAGCTTTGAAAAAGCGTATGGTTTACACTACTCAACACTCTATACTAACAACAATTTCGCACATTTTCAACAATTTGTCGCACTGCCATTACATAGTACTACATAATACTTGATATAATATCCCTCTGCGTCGAAAACGACAGTATTTTTAGCTCTCGAGATCTGGAAATAACTGAGAAATACTGAGAATTCGAGAGATGCCTAACTGAATGGGAGTTAAATAAAACGCATGTATAAAGAATTTAATCCAGCACGTTTTTTCATTTTCACAACTTGTGTGGTTTTGTTCTAAATTGCTGATACCCTTTCCGCTTGCTTCAAAATTTGTCTGGTTTCTCGATCCGCTTTTCCCTCTACTAACCCAGCATTTGAACCATTGAACACTTTTGATATCACTATTACATCACAAAGTCCAAAAAAATCGTTTCTCGAGGTTTCTCACAGCGTTTTCATACTATTGCCTTTTGTATAAACTCGCGTGATTGACTCCAGCCCGAAATTAATCCAAATTTAGAACATTTAAACTCCTTTGTCTCTAAAAATATCCATTTACGCGAGCTTTTGAAATAAAGGCTTTCAATTCTACTTCCTTCTTCAGTGCTCACTCCAAATCTTGCTATCTAAAGTAAAATAAAATACAGGGCAAGGTGTGGCGCACATCGAGGGAGTTTTTTTGACCTAAATTCTGCATAACCAAGAAGACGAGTCGAAAGTACAAGGTGCAGGTGTGTTAGTCATTTGACCAGCGTCTTGCTTTCAGTCAGACTGGGAAAACATGACCAACGTGGGGTTCCTTCAACGTTTTTACAGTCACCGGGACACAGGTTTTGTCTTGTAATATGGACCCAGTGTAAAAGCTACGAAATAAAAGCTAAGCGGTCGGACATGATTCAGGCGAGACTTCTTTGCACTACGGCTTCATTGCGGTTATTTTAAGAACGCACTGTAAACATAACCCCTTTCATTGATTAAAATTTACCGTTTCCAACTTGAAATTTCAGTCTTGGACTTATTCTATATTGAGATCCTTCGTTCATTACTGAAAAAAAAAAAACAACCATTGAGGGGAAATAAGGCTTTTTACAAAGTTTAACGAAATTTTTAGGCATTTAAACGTGACTTTTCTCTACTTCTTTTGAGGAAAAAAATAGCGCTCAAGTTTAATGCCTCTCTCTGCGTTGAAATAAAGGTTTTTCGAGTCAATTCAGTCAAAATTTACGCTAAACTGAGCCGGGCAAGTGAACACAAACGATCACTGAAAACGTTTTTGCTGTTCCTTTCTCTATGAGCACCTGCCGAGTCGGTACGGGGTAACTGTATTAGCTTCTCCACGCATTCAGTGGGACACCACACACTTTTTCTTCACTTTTAGCACATAGAAATTTTACGCTGGGATTTCTTTTTGCAAACTACGAAATTATATTTCTTCATCGGTAACTTTCTTCCGACATTCAAGGGTCGATTTTACGAAGTTTCTGGCTTGAACCTAAACTGTATTAGGTTTCAACATTTCAGGCCACTTGAAACCGAAACGTAGGAAAGTAGCACGCGAAGCTGATCACGTGACAAGTATGCGAGCATTAGGGGCGAGACGCTACGACGGGTTTATGACAAGAGTAATTTCTTTCACTTTTCGATAAACAAAACAATCGGTTATCACGGGGCTTTTACCGCTATAGGGATCCAAAACGGATGACACATATTTTTAATAAAGAATCTTATTTTCACATGACCGCGAATACAACTCAAATCGATAACTTTAAGCAGAGAATAGAAAACAATTTGAATCGGCAAACTCTTCACAGAGTTTAATGTGCCTTTATTTTATTCAATTAAGCCAATGTTTTAATTTTTAATAAGCCCAATGACGCGACTTTCCCAATTTTTAGGCGAATGTTCCCGACTGTACGTGTATCATTCGTGGATCTGGATCCTGATGCCAGCTACGTCGTTTTGCTGGACATCGTTCCGTTGGACACGAAGAGACACAGGTATTCATACTCGGACTCCGCCTGGTTTGTCGCGGGAGAAGCTGACGCGGTGCCTCCAAAAGTAACGTGCGTTCACCCTGACTCCCCATTCACTGGGCGGCAGCTGGAGGGACAAGTGCTCTCATTTGAGAAAGTCAAGTTAACGAATAACCGGGACGACAAGCGGGGAAATGTAAGTGCAAGACATCTAGTCAATATTTACCTTCAAGTTGATAACAACCCATGTATGACTTCCTTATTTCGCGGGTCAGTTGTTTATCTGATAAAAAAGACTAGCCCCGCGCGGGTTTGCACTTTTCCGGCTGTTAGTCATAAGTAGCGTTCCTTTTGTTGCGCTTATAAAAACTATAAAGCCCGTTTACATTAGTACTAATTATTTTTTAATTAACAGAACAAGAACGGCTATTAGCGCAATTAGATATGTCCTCTTTGTAAAAACCGATAATTTAGCTTTCGGAAAAAGCATTTATTCGAATTGCACTCTAAAATCATCACGCACATTTCCGTTATTATTTAAAATCGATCCGCGACCAAATTTAAAGTCTTAAAGCTGTTCCCTCATACACGATACAGGTGCCCCTATCATGTGCGCCCTCGGTCCAAGTCTGCAGTGGTTTTGCCATGAAAGGCGTAGAGATTTGCAGCTTTATTGCATTAACAAGGTTGCAGCGCTTTTCCGAACTTTGCGAGTTATAATTTCGGCTTCGCTCAATATGAATACCTTATTTTTGTTACGAATTTCAAAAAAGTTTTCAGAATTGGGTGGAAAAATTGCCGGAAAAACTCTCGGAAAGAAGATTTGTCGCTATAGGACGAGAGGAGTTCGTGATAGAAAATATTAACCTGATGTGCGGTGAAATTCGCCGCTATAACTTTCTCCCGCCCCATAAGCAACTCGCGAAAATAACGAAAAGAAGTCGTCACGAGAAGAAAGGCCTACAGCACGCAAACTGTCTTCACCATGTTTCAAGTTTCAAAACTTTCACGCGGTTTCGTTTTATCTTCGTTTTCATCAAAACTGTTCACGGCTTGACTTGTTTTGACTTGTGGCTGTGTTTGCGTGCTGTCAAGTAGTTCTGACAGTAAGGCGATCCTCTGCTTGGAGTTATTCCCGGTACCCCATTAGCCAAGTGTGATACCCTTGGACTTATTCCGCTGGAACAGCAAACAAAAGCGAAAATTCACCTGTTAAAATTTAGAGCGACCCAACCCACTTCACTGAGTTGGCAATAGAGTAAACAAAACTTAACGTAAACGGTTTTCAGAGGACTTATTTCAGTTGGAGTTCTTTTTGTAGAACTTTAATTTCCACAGTACTGAAAATAATTTGTTGCAAACTTTCTTTTGTTTTATTTATTTGCGTTTCTGAACTTAACAGAATGTAAATTAATGATTCAGTAGTTTAGAAGACTATACCTCCCTTGTTACTTGTTGACGTGGAACGTGTATGCAATACGCTCCATTATGCGCTTTCAGAATGGCAAATAGAAAACCCACAGCGGGTGCTACTCAATCAAATTTTTGACAAAAAGTCGCCATCCCGTCCAAAGATATCGATATTTGCTATCTATAATTGAAGAAGAACAACCTACCTGCGTTATACTGGTTCCTAAAAGGCAGTATTTTGTTATTTTTTAATTCATTTATTTCATCCGTAGACCCAATTTCAAACACCTTCTGTTAATCATTACTTGCTTCGTCTTTCAGTCACCCTGGCGACTTTCTTAAAAAGACTGCGTAAAATGTCTTGAAAACTCAGGCTCAGACGTTGTCGCTTGTAATCCGTGTTAATGGTCTCCATTCTTAACCATCCTTGTTCCATATAGAGTTTTTCTTCAGTCTTATAAACTCTTGTTTTCAGGTTTCTTGCAATTTACAGGTACTTTGTACTTGGCCAAAGTAACTCAAAACTAATGCCGTGACTGAGTTCTTTTTAAAAGCCTGTTCATTAACAATTTCGCCACTCATGTAAGAGCTGGTTATGCCTTTGATAATGTGGTGTCATTTTTTTTGCGGCGCTTACTCGTGTATTAAAACCTCAGTTTAACATCGAACCCTAACCCTAACCCTAGCTACGTAGATTCTACGGATTTTTGGGAAAGGATGAACCCCACAAACCACAGCAGGGAATTTTTCACGTTTTCATTTGACAGGGTTTTCATCATCAGATTTCGAGTTTAAATTTTTGTGGTGCTGTGTCCAGTGCAGCATCTAACGTAAACTACATCATTAGTGGTTATTCAGAGTTGGATACAATCTAGCTTTTCCATCTCCATGTTTTCGATTTGGTCACGACTGTGGTAAATCAAAGGGCTGCTGTTGAGTAACTCGTGAATGTTAACTGGAGCACATAACCAGTGGTCCCTCAGCGGTGTCGAAAAAGTACGCAATATTGTCGTCAGCCGTTTTGTCGTGTTTTCGTGTTTTCGTTTCTTTTTTTCTCGATGAAGCAAACCCTTTCAAGAATTCTTACAAGGCAGGTCTTCACACTTGTTTTTTCTGACCGCATAGTAGAGAAGTTATCAGTGACTTGAAGTAGCTTAGTCATGGTCTTTTGAGTTATTTTAACCACGAACAAAATAATCTTTTAATGGAAGGAAACCTTGAAATAGAAAACTGACACTAAAGACAGTAACCCGTATAGGAACAAGGATGGCTAAAGAAGAAGATTCACTCGAATTACAGACGCCAACCTTGAAAAAAATTAGGCTAAACTTTTCAAGATGCCCAAACTGTAATATCCAAGCCTGAATGTTAACGTCATGTGTATATGTGGGTTTGTATTAAACTGTCTGTTAAACGTTCTACACGATATGATAACGATCAAATTTTGGCCATGATAAAGTTCCATCAAAGGTTCACTAAGATTAAAGGGAATAAACAAACACATTGCTGTAAAATTCACAAACGCCTGAGCAACTATTCCTGCTATCCTTAACCTGCGAGCAGGCTCTTGGCAAGGACGGGAAAAAACATTCGGCGAGCGCGGAACAGAAGAATGAGCGAAGCGTTCGGGGAGAGCTACCTCGCTTCGCTCGGGCTCACCGTGAGCCTGTCCCCGGGGAAATTACCCAACAAATTCCTCATTGCTTTAATTCTGAGAGTAAGACCCAAAAAATGATTCGTCACTCTTGTGACGACATGGGCGAAAATATTCAACCTAAAAATATCTTGTAATATTTTCAGATCATTTTAAACTCGATGCATAAATATCAACCAAGAATTCATTTGATCAAGAATCCAGAGGAGCAAAGGGATACAACGGACTTAACGAGAGCAGAGACGTTCACTTTTCCAGAGACGACATTCATGGCTGTCACATCATACCAGAATCACCTTGTAAGTTTTTGGTAACAGCAGCAACTGGTCAAATGAAATGAAGAGGCCACGTTCGACATATCATTATTCTGACATGGCCGACGAGGCTTTCTTGATCAGGACAAACTTCTATATATATTTGGCGGTGTTTTCTTTGTATCAAAGCCTATTTTGGGAACTGACAGACAAAAGAAACTTTAAAAATTTGTAATTTTGACCCGAAAGCCTCGGATCCTTGTTAGAATATTGATTTATTTCATATCACGGAAACATAATGACAAAAGAGACATGCCTAGCCACTCGCTGCGACATTAATTTCGTCCTGAGTTAATTCTTTTAACTTCATTCAGTAATTACATTACTCCGCAGTGGCTGACGGGACGGTTTAGTAACCTCCCTTGTTTCATGGATGTGTCATAGATGGATGTTAGTTCCAAATCAACATTTTAGATGGCAATCGAATAGACCATTGTTTTCTGCAACACCAGACCTTTAAACAGTTTAAAGTAGATCTAAATGAATTATCTTATAGACACCATCATGGAAGTAAGGTGACCTATATATTAAAGAAAAACTCTCTGAGTGTCTTCACGCGACTCTTTGCTCTCTCTGTCTACTATTCTACTGGGAGTAAAAAAGTAATGTGAACTTTCATCAGAGACAGCTTAATTGTAAGCAATTAAGGTGGCTGAACACAGTTTTGGATACCTCTGTTTCATTTACCTTTGCTTCTAAAACCCTTAATCCTTTGGTCGCCAAAAATGGCAGCAAGCAAGTTAACAACACAAACTTCAACTTTTTGATAATTAAACTGTCGTATGTGCCGTTGCCATGGCAACATGATTAATTAGAAACAGGCGTTTAAAATCGGTTTTGTTTATTTGCAGAAAATCTAGTCATTAGATTTTCTTTATAATTTGCATGCAACAAGCTTGTAGCGATACTCACATGTTAGCGCTATTTTAATAATAATTTAACAAACAGATCTTTAATTATCCCTCGTTGAAGGTTCACTGGCATATCTTGAATTTCCTTTGTTAAATTTTAATTTGTTTGAATCCTCCAGTTACTTATTTCCTAAAGTATTTTCGCTCTAAATTTCGTGAAATTCTAATGAGTGGTTCTCGAGAAATAGGCGTATCTCCGAAAGTCAATTTTTCACTCAATCGCAATTTTTTCGACTTACTACGCATGCGCTGCATTTAACTGGGTTCCTTCGGTAACAAACAAAAGCTGAGAATTGCTGGTTTCTTTGCATCGTTACTTTTTCTAACATATCTCTGTAATAAAAGAGTAAAATCATCAATACAGTGTACATTTGTGAAGAAAAATAGTACAGACAGCGCGGACATTGAGCAAATAAAATGATCGCTGTATTGATGCCATGCTTGTTTTTATGCAATACTTGTGCGCGCGCTGAATTGCGTTAAGGCGGCGAAATACGAGATACAAAAACCCTCAACTTGTCGCGCAACATTGTTTCGTTGCAAGTTTTCGTCGATGTTTCCCGCTTTTCACCTTGCGTGCTCAACTTGATCCCCAACAAAAACATTTGTTGCGGGTTGAAGAAATGCGGCGCGCTGATTGGTTGATTTGCTAGGGCACGAGCAGATTTGTTGCGCGACAAGTTGTGAGTTTGATGAAAAACGAGCAACAAAGCGAAAATTTGTTGCTCAAAGTAGCCCCGCGCTCTACTTTTCGCAACAACTTTCTTCAACCCGCAACAAATGCTTTTGTTGCGGATCAAGTTGAGCGCGCAAGGTGAAAAACGGGAAACATCGACGAAAACTTGCAACGCAACAATGTTGCGCGACAAGTTGAGGGTTTTTGTATCTCGTATTTCGCCGCCTTAGAATGAGCGCGCGCGAAAACTGTGTTCGGCCACCTTAAAATGTTCTTCAATTTTAAAATCACAATTTAGATTTAATAAAGTAAGAGTTTTTCTTTAAATAATTTGGCAGATAACCCGCCTCAAGATTTACAGCAATCCATTTGCCAAGGGATTTAGAGATTCAATTAGATTCCTGGGTGACACGGAAAGGTTTGTATAAATTTCTCTTACCAGTATAACACAGGTGTCACTTCTGAAAACCATGCAGAAAAGCGTGCCCGAAAAATGACGACAATCTCGTTCCCAGAGAACGCGATCCTTTTGTCTAGCGCCAGCGGCTACTCTTTCTACGCTTGCTCAGAAACCATAAACTTGAGCGCATGTGCAAAACCAAACTGGAACTAGGAGTTTTTGGTTTCGGGTTTCGATTTTGCGCAGAACGTCGAGTGCTCGGGTCACCACCGACCGACAACGCGTGGGTTCTGGGTGCGAGAATTG
Source organism: Platygyra sinensis (assembly GCA_019787425.1). Lineage (NCBI taxonomy): Eukaryota > Metazoa > Cnidaria > Anthozoa > Scleractinia > Merulinidae > Platygyra > Platygyra sinensis. The sequence goes on along the minus strand of JAHPZR010054010.1, from coordinate 10,347 downwards.
AAATACTAAAGAGTGCTGTTATATTTTACATCCACAGAGAAAGCTACCTGATGTCAAATGGAATTCAAGCGTATGAAAACGGGGACGGCACATGTTTCCTTTCAAGTGGAGCGCTGACCCATGACTCACGAGACTTATTTAGTGAAGGTAGGTACAGTTTCATTTGCCAGTCTCTTGAATCAGCACCAGTCCTCCTGTATTCGAGGAGCTAACGGTTTTTCATCAGTTCTCTTGCTCAATATGCAGAAGACATTTTTAATATCATTTTATGCACCCTAAGTATCAAAAACAATCACAAGAAGCTGGACATTAATAAACGGATAAGCTATCAACACTCAGATTCGTTTGGGAATCTAAGATCAAGTATCATTGTTGACAAACGTGTTGCGCGGCACGGAGGTGAACAATAATCATTTGGTAAACAAGTTATCACCATTTTTTATAAAGATGTTTCTATACCAACAGTATAGCCGATAACCCTAAAACACAGGTTCCTATCGGCCTTAAAAAAATGAGCTTCGTGACCGTCAATGTTTTTGTCGAATAATTAAATTGTCATGACATAGTTTTAAATAATTCCTACTTAAGAGGTGGAACACAGCTTAACAATTGTTTGATTTTCTTTGCAGAGTTTTACCAAGTATCAAGTCCACCCCAGTGGGGACCATGGGAAGACCTCTCTTGTTGTCGCACAAATAGCGTCTCGATTGCGAACAGCTGTTATCCGCATTCCATCCGGTGCGCGGGCTCAAATGATATCTACCCCAGAGCGCGTACGTGTTGGCGCTGCCCGATTTCGCATACAGAAGAAGGGCTTATGATAAATTACTAACTCGAAGAAATTGACGAAAATTTGTGTCAAAGCATTACAAACGTAATAAATAAGCTCGGAGCTTCAAGGAAGTAAGCTATTTCTCTATATACGATAGATGTAGGAAATTTCCAAAGTTATTTATTTAAACGTTTTGTGGGAGTTAAAGTCTCTAACAATTTAAATCCTCTCTTTACAAAAAGCAAAATCAAGTGTCTTATCCCTTGCTAATGTGTCTAGAAATCGTAAACTAGCCGTATGATAATGTATGATGAATTAGAATAGCTTTTAACTTTTCTTTTAACTTTTGTGATTTGCTGTTCTTTTTAAGCTGATAAGAGATGCTTTTTGGTGTTCCGTAATCTCTCACAATATTTGTATTTCGGAGGATTGAGGACTTTTTCAAAACATCCGCTTTCATTTGAAATAAGCGGTGAAATAAATAATAGATAGTAAATAAATTTTAAAACTAGTAGTAGATATTGCATGCTAAATGTCTAATAATAGTTACTTCGTATGCATTATATGAATTTACAAATCTTAGCACGCGCTCTTGAGATAGCCTTTAAGTAACTTTTGTTTTGTTTCTTTAAAAATGAAAAATTTTCCTATGATGCCAAAAAACACGGCTTCTTCAACTCCGTGGTCTGACGACTGAGTACAAGGTGTGGCCTTTGGAGTTCCTGTACGCGTATGATGGTGTACTGAGATGTTAATGTTATTTACCGTGTGGCTGGTCCGTTAAGAGGAATCTGGTTTTCCGTATAATAACTAAACAAACAATATTTAACCAAAATAATAAAATTTGTCTCACATACCGGACAAATTTATAGCGGATTACAACCGCACTGTATTTAATTTACTTGATTTTTTATGACAAGTTTTCGGCTTCGAAAAAGTCTGAGCCCTTGCTTCTTGTTGATTGGTCAGTGTTGTTGCTAAGTGACGTGACGTCATTACGTCACTCTTATTATACAGTTATCGTGACAAGCATATTATCACCGGGCGATAACAAACAGAAGCTTCCAAACACGTATTTGTTTGAAAATTGTCATATTTTCGTTTGTCTGTTATGTGACGGACTTGGCTAGCTTGTAGCGAACGAAAATTGCTACAGAGAATACAAGATTGTAAAAGTTATTTGCTGGTCTCATCACCATTTTAAATTAATTCGATCGATTATCATTTTAACTATCCACACTTGTACATACTACATATGATGTTACCAGTAAAGGAGAATGTTTCCAAGGTACTGTTACTAAAATAAAAGTTGTTATGGCGGTGCTGCTTTGGTTCCTGTGTTGCCGGGTTGGCAAGGGGAAGGGGTTGGGCGTGTTTCGCATAACACGTGGATTGCCGACTGACAATTGTTTTTTTCAGCGATGCGCACTGAAATACAGCGTAATGTAATATGAAGGTTTTTTTCACACGAAATTAAACTACAATGTCCTATTAGGCAACGCACTCATGGCTTTATTCAAAGTATCTGGTTCTCTAAGTCAACGGCTCTTTTACAACAGTCAACATTTTTCACAACTCTTCTTGCAATAATGTTTCCATGTAACCTTTGTCCGAATGCACAATATCCACTGTGTTTGCCCATGGGCCCACAGTTGTTGTCCTTTGTCCAGGCACGCGCTCTAGTACAGAAAGAAATAACAAATTGGTATATTCAAAAATCTATTTCCTTGAAAGAATGGATTTCCGCTCAAAGTTCGAGTAAATAAAGGTGCAAAAACATTATTTACTAAAATCTACTCACAAGCACGGTAAAAACTTTTTTGGAAATACTATTTAAAACACGACTTCCCGTTTAATTTCATTCTCTTCTAGGTGACGCCCGGGATGAAATCCGCCAGAAGCATTCATCGAGAGAAATTTAAACGGTCAAACCTCGTCGTACGAAATCCTTAAAGCGCGATTGTTACTGTGTTTTTCAAACTAATCACGAAAACGTCCATGTTTAACTGAGATTTGGAAATCTTAAGTTTCAATTTTTCTTTCGCGGGGGGGTCATCTTGAGAGCTTAAAATCTCGATAAGACCTTCTTACATTTATTCAAAATATTACTATGCTGAGAGGTCTTTTGGGTAACTGCACAGTCCCCCCCACCGCACCGACCAACACCTCATGCCACACCCAACGCCCCACACAGGCTGCCTGGCTCAGCGTACCTCCCAAGCCCCTCTAACCCGTGGTACACAATCAATTTTTGCCATTAATTGCTCGAACAGTGTTGGTAACAGAAATCCATCTTAACAAACTATTAACAAATCAATGAAATTGAGAATTCACCCTCACATCTCCACGACAGAGACAGCTCTTCTGACAGTTTCTGGTCCAATGTAATCCGTAATGTCCCAGTTGTTACAGAATCCTTGGAGGGGGCCCATAAGGAACAAGTGCCTGTGTGTTATCCGCGTAGCGACAACCTAAAAATAGGGCGTGATTAAAATTAAATTGATGAGGAAAATGTATTATTTCAAACTCTCAATCGAGACTTGTTGTCCCCAACATCGACGCAACAATTTTGAGGTCAAGGCAAATAAATTGTCAAACTGGAAAAACTGGAAAAAGCCGGCGCTACTTTTTGTTCATTTTAGTACGGCAAATGCAGGTGTTAAAACAGCTGGAAACTTAATCTTTTCTTCGGAATGCAGGTTCGACGTTTCAGTTTTACTTTGGCATGAGTTTGGCTGATCTGACGTAAGTAGATTCATGTGTTGACATTTTGTGTCCTGAGGCCCTTTAAACAGAAACATTCAGGATCAGGCGTTTCCTCTTGCCAAAGCATAAATATCAAAATTTCAAAGGCCCACCCGTGTTTGTCTTGCCGTGAAACAGGATAGTGGCTATACTCTTTCCCTGAGGCGAGGCCCAGCGATCCTTTTGGTCAGCATGCTCAAAACAGGATCCGCGTGATCACGGTCCTCATGGCGACTAGGAATGAGACGCCCCCATATTACCTTCCTGGTGAATGAGTGGGTAGGCGTCTAATGTCGGTGGGGGGGGGGGGTCATCTGTTTGGCTCGGTTTTACAGTACAACAACTGCGCGCTGCTGGATGTCTTTAGTGGCTTAGTCCCCGTGGTGTTTCCGAGTGCGCGTGGTTCAAATCCGTTTTTATTACGAGCGATAGTGGTCCTGCCATTCATGGGGGTCTGAAAGGCACGCGAGTCCATAGTGCATTACACTGTCATAGTCATAAGGAAACACACAGACTCATTGGATTCGGCCCGTCTGCATACTTGTGGAACGCATATCTACTAATCCCTGGCAAATTGAAATCAAAATCAAATTATCAATGGCTAGCACAAAAAGCGGTCAGCAGCCGCCCACGCTCGGTTTTGTGGCTAATGCCCCAATCTTGTTGATGATTGGCACCATTGTTTATCTATTTAACAATAAGACCGGTGCCTATAGGCATCTATTGACAAAACGCTAGATTGCTCGGAAGCGCGCAAAAAGAAGCGAGGAAGAAACTGGAGCGTAATTCACTAAAAAGATCAATCTATTATATTAGCTAAATAGCATTCATGTTTTCTAGTAATGAGCGAACAAGAACTTAGCTGCACATGGGACATAATAGTCCAAACTGTTGTTAAAAATTTCTTGGGAGTATTACAATGAATTACACGACTGTGAGAGCGGGGGGGGGGGTGTTGGGGGGGGGGGGTGGGGGGGGGGGGGGGTTGGCTTCTCTGAACAAGCAATAGCCTATGGTTCAGAGTATCACGGTACTTGCACTCGTGATGTGTTCTTTGCCTTGGGCGATACTCCTGGGTTCGCCATCCTATCTAAAGACTGTAGCAACACTCCTAGTTCTAGCGCTGACACTGACTGAGGTACACCAGATCTGGCTCCTTCTATGTCAAGGATAGGCTAGTGTTTTAACACTTGTTTACGTTACGGGGATAGATGTTGTTCAGTAAATGTTATGTAACGGTCTCTGTCTTTCGGGCCGAGACTGTTCGTGCCAGAACCCCAGAGCGTGACCTGGAAACGAAAAGCCTGTCAAAACAAGGTCGTTTAGACCAACACCTATGCCGAATAAAGCTTTTCTACATCTTACTTAAATAAAAAATTCATAAAGAGCGAGCCCCTCAGAATAGCTTTACCTATTTCGTACGGTACCACTATATGAAGGTGTTTCACAGCCTCGTGCTAATGGAACCGCGCTGAAACCCTCCTTGCCGTCCCACGTATCTGAAAAAACACCTACAATAAACAGGAACGAGTCCAGTCTCAGGAGGCTGGGGCTGGGCTGACAAATTAGTAACGAGAAACTTAGAGAGGTGACAGCACTCGCTTACTACAACCCTTCCCCCAGCAAAAAAACTGATGTAAGAACGGGCTGATTTGTGCGCTGGTTACGGAAGCGCAAGACACGGTAGCGTGTTTCGACCCAGTGGATCCACTAGCTTGCTTTGATTAAACGATGAGCGTTGACCTGAAACCCATGGAGGCAAAGTACATTATGATATCGTAGGTGCGCAAGGCGTGCAAAAGAACTAGAGCATTATAGCTTTTTTTCATGTCTTAGGTGCGGAAATGATGCTGGGTATAACTGTTCACAAACCGTGAATGGAAGTAGGGTAAGAGGTGAAACACAGGTTGTTAACAATAACGACACTAACTTAGGCTATAACCCGAAACATGTAAGAATTTTTAACGGGCCGAAAATGAATTAGCGAAAGGTAGGCAGACACGTTACAAAAATTAACATTTTAACTGCCGTAATCCAATAATACGAATTGCGAGACTGCTAAATAACAGTCGGTCAATGCGGAACATTGCGTTCAACCTAAAATTTCCTCGTGTCCCAACGAAAGTCCCAACCTGTAGTCGGACATAATGTACAGGAAAATCAAACGAGGTTTCATTTTGTTTTTAACATCTACAGACTAACTTTGAAACACAAAGGTTAGGGGTGGGGGTCAAGAATTACTTTGAATTCTTTGTTTTCAATTACTTTCTCGGCAACGTTTGTTTACTAAAAGGACATCGCTGCTTCGAAAACGATGCGAGCAGGAGCCGGTTTTTCCTCCCAGCCCACCATTGTTCAAACTCTTTGATACAAACAGAGACGATAAAAGAAAAGAGATCAAATGGACTGATTACGATATGACCATTATCCGCCCACTTAACGAACGCTTGCCTTCCAAGTTGGATACGGGATCTCCGGTACTTCCACTCGGGCCAATCCATTCTTCTTTGCGTGACAATTGATATGGCGGCTCGTTTAGGGATCGCTTTGTTGGGAGTTACTTCTGAACTGTCACGCAATTTTGTCTGATCGTTAGATTGGATACAGTCGCCATGTCTCACGCAAACTCCTTTCGAATGTCGTCGGAGTCATCAAGAATGTCACCTTGGAAATAGCTCGTCATCCGTCTAACAAGGGAGAGGTGGGGTGGAAAATCAGAATATCATAGTCAATCGAAAATTGATCTTTTGGTCGATTATCAACAACGAAGATGTCTTATCCTATCTTCAGTTGTTCATTATTTCAGTTCTCTTAGATGATGTTGATCAATAAGACAAGATGATTTATTTAACTCAGCTCAGTTTTACAAGATATGTAGATTAGATATTTGAACATAGCAACTTAAACACAGCACAGCTAAGAATAAAGGAAAAAAATTTAACAATGAAATAGGGAGCGAGTTGGGATCATTCCAAATAGCCAAAGGGCCTAATCTAGGGGAAATGGCCCCCCCCCCCCCTTATTTTTTTTTTAACAACTGAATACAGTTAAAGGATTAAGAACAGATGATTTTTAATAAAAAGTAATATTCTTTTCATGCAACTAAGTAGATAATTAAATAGACTACAAATTAAGTATAGATTTTCTTCAGCGATCGGTATTGCACGAATCGGTCATATCCTTGAAAATCTGTATGAGAGGAGAGGATGGGTTACTGACCTCTACTTCTTCCATTGTTGCCGTTAACCTTTCATAATGCATTTGACAAAAGCTTGTTTTTGTCGTTGTTGGTTTATATCGGTTTTCATGAGCTTCTTCTGTAAGTGTAAGTGCCAGTCGCCTGATAAAAATAAATTCCAGCAACATTAGCAGTCAAATATAAAGGCTCTGCAGAGGACCACAAAAAAACACCACAGAAGAAAAAAACTGAACTTGATTGTATCTGGATTCCACTCTTTTTTCAGAATTGTACATATCAGAGACTGACTCACCGCAAGCACTAAACTTAAACCCCAATTGAATCAGGTAAGGCAAGGTTAAACTAATGTATTCTCGGAGTGTTAAAGCATTAAAAAGCACTTCGTTTTTGCTCCCTTTTTGTCCCTTCCTTGTTTGTGATTGATCTGGCATGTCCGGGATACGGGAGCATATCCCTAGGATTGTAGTAGCATATCCCAGGGACGCAACCCATGTACGTTTGCTTCTCATCTTTCTTTACGCTGTCAAGGGTGGTACAGGGGATAGAGCCTTCAATCAGGATTGCATGCCCATGTAGTCTAATCTTCTATGGCATCACGTAGAAACCATGTAGTGAAGAACATCGTTGAGACCTCTTCACAGCTCTCCTGCTTTCTCGATTATTTTAATTCGGTCGTTGGACGCGCGGATAGAATCGCGAGAGAACTGGACGCTAGCGGCAAAAAAAGAAAGACTTGACCGGGTAGGGGGTGGAAGACCGAGAACAACAAAGATCTCTTCTTGCTCGCTTTCGCTTCGCACACGCTCCGCGGATGCACCTCGCTTGCTGTTCCTTTCAAGGCCCGTGCATAAAATAAGGAAACGGTTGATCTGTAACAGTCTAGGAAAACATGTTACTGTAATGGAGCAACGCGATTTTTGCTAAATTGCATGAAGGAAATCAGGTGGCTTTGTGAGGATGGGACTTGACAAGGGTTACACATACCTTACAAAGACAAACGAATCTTGAAAAGTTTCGGATAAACTAAAGAAAACGGAAACTGGCCTAAAAGGACTACAAAGCCACAATCGCGCTCCCCATGTAACTCGCCTGATTTTCAATTCAGCAGATAAATGTTATAGCTTGGATATCCCACAAGCCATATTCATGAAAGTTGGATAAGATAATAAAAATCAGCACGTCCTTTTATTCACGTCATATTAAAACAGGTAACTTCATTTATCAGTCTTAATCCGTCACATAGAATCAACCCTAATTCAGCTTACCTTGATTCTGTATTACTGCGCGCTTGAACATGAAATCAAACAAAAACAGCAAGTACGCAGAGTTTGAGTCACCACCTGAGTTCAGCAGCACGCCCAGCATGGGAAAAAGGAAATATTACCAGCTAACAGCCAGTTGTTGAACCTTCCTTGCATGCACTACTACTGGGGGATGTCTTTGTTTTCTCGCTTTAAAAATTTACATGACGGTGCTGAACATCCGTTTTTAGAGATTTTACCAGACACCGAATGAGGGCTAAGCCTCCACCCACCCCCAACGTACAACCGGTCAACTACATGCCCCGCCTTATGATTCATTCACAAACCTTTACATTTGGGGCTAGACAATGTGGATTTAAAAAGTTGACTTCTTTTCAATCCCCACGCTTTAAGAAAACAGCTGTCTTGAGAGATTTCGATTCATGTCTCTCAATGGTTTGATGAGAAACTGTTCATAACCGTCAATTTACGCTTGCTGAGTTTAGCTTCAAAGGCAGTTGGGAATAAAAAGAGACAGCCAGGCATTCCATGCTAGTAAAACACCCAGGGTAAAACCAATAGAAGGCTAATGACAGTAAACATTCCTTCTATTCAAGTGAACATAGGCCTGCGAAACGCACATTCCTGGAAACAGCGAGGGTGAAACTAGAGTGAACGATCGTGATAAGGCCATTTGTGAAATAGTTTTTGCAAATCTCTCTTGTGCCCTCGTTTTGGCTACTTTTTTTTGTTTAGATCTCTCGACTGGGCGGTCTGAAAACTACACTCGAGGGGAGAATGTTGCAGTCTGGGGATGTGCCGTCAAATTCTCCCCCCCCCCGCTCCCCATTCCCCTTTGAACGCCTGTCTCACAACCTAAAAATCCACGCTCATATACACTGGCCATATCTGTTCTATTACAGACAGAATACTATAACTTAAAAACTATTTGTTAATTTAAGTTACATTATGATTAGTTGGATTATGTCTTAATTAAGGTTAATGATCATGTGACTCATATGGGATCGGGAATACTGAAAGAGTTATATAAAATTGTTGTCGTTGTAGACGAAAAATAAACGGATTACTTCCCGCTTCCAAAGCCAGCGCACTGCAAATATTTCTGGTATGTAATAAGTCTAGCCAAGAAGTCTTTTAAGATATCACTGAACAAAAACCGCATTTCACGGATCGAAATAAAAAAACAAAGGCTCGAAAAAAAAAAGTTAAACAATAAACTGAAAAAATGGCAATCTTCAAATCTCTGGCATATCAGAATTGTCCTGGCATTACACCCACACAAAGTATGGACAAAATTTTGTCAATCTTGAAATACATCGACACAAACTCAGTGTAACGCGAAAAACGACAAGCGAAGGCCGCTCACGCAGTCGCACTTCTTTCTACAGACCAAAAACGAATAGACCTCCCAACTATCTGGACAGCCTGGAAGAGGCTAAGGACGGCCTGGAAATTACGGCTGTGAGAGAAATTTACTGCATGCTATTCGGCATTTGAGTATAATGTGGAGTCCGTAACAAAAGCAATTTGCTTAATGAGAATTCGTGTTTGTATTTGGATGACCCATCTGGTAATTGTACGTCATTAAGTAGTCTTTTTGGTTAACCCCGCCTGTCACTTCCGTCACCGCACGGAAGTACGGTTCGGACGCCAAGTGACAATAACGTGAAGTAGTGTGAAAAGGCCTGAAAAGTAGCATTACATTGGTAATTAATTTCGATTCGAAATAGCTCCCTAGCATCTGATTTTTTAGGTTGATTCCGGCCAAAAATGTGAATTTGCAGATACTGAAATACCTTCAGCCAACATGAAATGTAAAAAAATTCTGTATATCGATCTTTCTTTCTTTTAGTGCAAATCGGCGTGGACCTCGCATCGGGTCCGAAGCCAGCACTACAGCTGACTACAGGAACTGTTCCAGGCCTGTTAATGTTAATAAATACTTATTTGTATGGCATTGGTGACATTGTAATATTAATCTAAAGGACAGCTCCAAAACTTTGCCCATGGACGCCTACAAAACAAGATTATGTCCATTTACGTGCATCTACAATCAGCAGAGTCTGTTAAAACTCTGAAAAAAAGGTATCCACGTATGGCAAAACAGCTGTGATGGTTTTGATACATGACAACGAAGATAAGAACGGGGGCTGTTTCATATCGCAACCCTAATTAGGAATATGGAAGCCACCTGACTACTTCTCCACGGTTAAACACTTTTGATCCGGGGATAATTTATCCCCCTGAGCGCATAAAAACCGTTTAGCGCCGGCCCCCGCTTTTGCAAAATCGGGAAATTTGAGTAACAATTTGCCCTCACTATCACTGTGCCGTCGCACCCAAGTCTATGACGTAGATACACGCTTTGC
>JAHPZR010054008.1:0-10042 GCA_019787425.1 Platygyra sinensis | reverse complement strand
TTCAGTTTTGACTTTGATTCATCTTAAGCTACAAAACCGTAAGCAGTGAGAGATATTTCTATACATTAAAAGACTTCTTATACCTTTAAATCCTTGGGTTAGCGCTAACTGGCTTGCGAACAACCCAGGTCAAATTTTGAAAAAAATACCATTAAAGAGAGAATTACCACAACACTGAACAGTTACTAATATGAGAATGATAACAACAACAAATACCAGCAAGGTAGCATAGTGAAGATATCACAGTAAAAACCAATATCAAACCAAACTGATAAAAACATTTTCACAGTGAGTAAATTTTTTAATTTAACATATTTTCATTTAATTTAAAACCTTTGGATACTTGCCATAAATTATTCAAACAACAGGAAATTAAAATTCATTTAGCTTATTCACATGCAGTTATGTTATAATGCTTCCCAAATTCTAAAAGAGACTTATCTGCCATATTTTTGGCATCCCCACTGCCAACTTCAGCATGGGAGTGCAGCAAATGGCATGGCTTTCTGAAGTTGCCCAGTCCTTTCCAAGCACCCAATCGATTTGTTGCTCTCCTGCCCCAGTCAGACAAAACATCCCAACACCATTAATGAGTGCCGCATGCTAAGTTCCTTCTTGAGAACACTTCCTTCCAAATTTCAGCAACGACTTGTCTGGCTCCAGAAAACTTCAATGACCCAGTTTATACAGTGAATCGAAACCTTTTAGAAGCTTTTTACCGCGTTTGATCAGGCCACTAGAAAATATACCTTAGACGAGCTTTCGTTGGTTCCCACCCGGCACATTACAAAAACCCAGAACAACATTCTTACAACGAAATACTGGAAACTAACCAGACAACACTGATCTCCGCCATTTTGATTCTCCCACTAACGAAATACTAGAAATGGACCAAACAAAAGGTAGTCACTGGAAGAGATAGACGAAAAGGCCCTTCTTTTGTGATGTTTCGCGACCTTTCATTTAAAGCAACAATGATTGAGACCGCGTAAGCACAGTACACTAGTCTATATATGGTGAAGAAAAACGTCTTAGGTTTGCTTGCAGTTAGTTCCATCCTGGTTTGCTTGCGGTTAGTTCCATGCTTGTTTGCTTGCGGTTAGCTTTCATTTTGCGGTCTGGGTGACACTGTATTACATAAACCTAGACTTGTAGTATTTGAAGTTAAAAAATCGGGAATTCTATTCTTCTTTGTCAGAATTAAAAAAAACTACATGCCTCCTTTCTTATTGTTTATTTGAATTTCAAAAAAAACCTAAAGTTTGGTGCATAAAATGTCATAGAGGGAAGAAGGGCCTTCTCGTGACATACATCACTGCTCTCCACCAGTTTGATTCTCCTTGCAACCCTTGCGCCGCTAACTGGTTTCCATGCTTCAAAGAGACGAGACACGAAAATTTGAGTTCTCGAATGTAGACTTAATTCAAATCACCCAGTCATAATTACCGTATTTAAATTTTGGAGAGTACAGTGTATTAGATTGGCGATTTGCTTTCTTTCCTGTTCTTTTTTGTGGACGCCTGTCGGAGTAATCATACTCATGTGACACACTACGTGGCACGTGCTTGCGTACCAGGGCCAAACTAAGTCACGTTTGCCTGGCGCGCGGCCATGTTTACTGGGAGTTGATCTGTATCTTAGCTTTATTAACAGTAGTACAGTCCACATGAAGTGTATGAGATGATGTGAATACCTGGCTTCATCAAATGCACGAAACAGAGAGTTGCATCTTTTTTATTTACTCTTTTACAATGAAATGCAACAAAAAGTAAGACTTAATACAAATGAAAAGCCATCTCTGAGAGAGTATACATCAGATTGTCATTTCTATTTAAGTGTTGTCTGCATATGGAAATTATCCCTGCTACCATGGGCTAGACAGCTGCAGTACGTTTATAATAATAGTGTTTTTTTATGTATGAGAGTACCGGGTTTCAGGCATAACACAGAAATTGTCGGGTTTTCAGCGTCTTAGAGGACTTTAGTCAGCCTCTGATATTATTCCTCAAAGTATGTCCCTTTATTTTGAATAGTGTCACAATGATTTCTTTGCTTTGGCATGCTCCAAATAAAAGAAAGTAGCCAAACTCTTCTATGAAAACAAAAACAAAGGTGTGGCTGCCTAGGGCCTTTCAAAGGGAGTTTTAGATGGCTTTAATGCATTGGGAACGAGTGTCAAAAAAATCAAAAGCCCATGTATTGAGGTTACCTGTGGAACACCCCCTCCCTGTTTTGTAATCAATATCCATTTGTACAGCTGGGTGAGGAAAGGCACTCTGAGACTACGAAAGCAATGCAGTGATCCCCAATAGGGGTCTATTGCATTAACCATGAGCTACTTAAGCGACTTAAGGCAGCTTAAGGCCCCGGACTAGGCCTTTCCCAGATTTTGGGTGGAACTCTCATAGACGATATGGCTGATTCCTCTATAGCCTCCATACAAAGTTGACGATGTAAAAATTAAAAGGAATAGCAGTCCGCCATATTGCCTTTTGTGTTTCTGGAATCCTAATAAAAGCAACTCAAACTTGCCGAAAAGTTGGTTTTAAAAATCAGTCTTAACCTCGGAAAGAATCCCGAAAAAGAGAGAACAACTTTTGAGTTTACTTATATCTTGGGCAGCCTTGAAAATATTGACAAAGAGAAACGAATGCCCTTTGCATTAGTTTGTCAATCCACGAAGTAAGGAGACAAAACTACGTATAAAAAATAAATATGCACATTGTCAATACTTATGCTAGATCATTTAATCGATGAATTTAATCGATGAATAATAAACTAAAAGTCATTTTTCCTCAATAGAATACCATGAATACTGAAACAAAAAGGCAGTCTTCCAGCATAGTGCCGTCTGGTGACTCCACGACCTACGCAACTCTAAGCAGCGGAGACTACATGCCTCTTCATCCATCAGCACGAAACTGGGAAATTAATCGAGAACAGGTCAAAATTCTCAAAGTCATTGGCAAAGGAGCTTTTTGTCAAGTTGCCAAGGCAACAGCATGGAACATAAGCGATAACGAGGAATCCACAACGGTTGCTGTCAAAATGTTAAAAGGTGCGATTAGAACTGAACATTTAACTGTCGTGATGATAAGGAATGAAGAAAGACCACCTGTTATTTTTTTTGTTGTTGTTTTGTAGGGAATGCCCCGGATTCAGACAGAAACGACCTGCTGTCAGAACTTGAGGTGATGAAAAAACTGAAGCCTCATCCTCACGTTATCAAGCTGATGGGATGCGTCACTGTGTCGGGTAAATGAAATCTGATGAAACATGTATTATATGGCAAACTGGTCTAGGATGAGATAGAGTTCTGATTAGCTATTTAAGCGATCCGAATTTTTTCAATACAGACCGCTAGCATGGACCGCTCAAGAGTTGATTTCGGCGAATTTATTTTTCAAGGCACTGAACAAAAGAAAGCAATTTCTTGTGAAATAGAAATCTTTTTTCCTTTATGTTTGGGGGACAATTTTAGTATGCATTAACTTTTACGAAAGCGACCTGGAAAACGTAACTATGTGGCCTGATCAAACGCGGTAAAAAGCTTCTAAAAGGTTTCGATTCACTGTATAAACTGGGTCATTGAAGTTTTCTGGAGCCAGACAAGTCGTTGCTGAAATTTGGAAGGAAGTGTTCTCAAGAAGGAACTTAGCATGCGGCACTCATTAATGGTGTTGGGATGTTTTGTCTGACTGGGGCAGGAGAGCAACAAATCGATTGGGTGCTTGGAAAGGACTGGGCAACTTCAGAAAGCCATGCCATTTGCTGCACTCCCATGCTGAAGTTGGCAGTGGGGATGCCAAAAATATGGCAGATAAGTCTCTTTTAGAATTTGGGAAGCATTATAACATAACTGCATGTGAATAAGCTAAATGAATTTTAATTTCCTGTTGTTTGAATAATTTATGGCAAGTATCCAAAGGTTTTAAATTAAATGAAAATATGTTAAATTAAAAAATTTACTCACTGTGAAAATGTTTTTATCAGTTTGGTTTGATATTGGTTTTTACTGTGATATCTTCACTATGCTACCTTGCTGGTATTTGTTGTTGTTATCATTCTCATATTAGTAACTGTTCAGTGTTGTGGTAATTCTCTCTTTAATGGTATTTTTTTCAAAATTTGACCTGGGTTGTTCGCAAGCCAGTTAGCGCTAACCCAAGGATTTAAAGGTATAAGAAGTCTTTTAATGTATAGAAATATCTCTCACTGCTTACGGTTTTGTAGCTTAAGATGAATCAAAGTCAAAACTGAAAGACAAACGACATAAATATAAAACTGGATGAAAAAGCTACAAAACTTAAATCAAACTTCTCGTCTCTAATCCTCGGTTAGTGTAATCAGGCTTTGAGTAACCTGGCCCAATATTGGTTTAAAGCAAGATCATATATCGAAAGATTGTTGCTAAGTTTAAATTCATATCACTAGAGTGAAATTAAGTCTCCTCGAGTCACCTAAAATTGCTTTAAGTCGCCTTAAATCGCCTTAAGTCGCATTTTTTAAAATTCTACCAATTTTACTTCAGTCGCCTTAAGTTACAGCGACCTAAGGGCCCAGAGTGGGCCTTGGAAACGATATGTTGATAGCAATTTAGTCATCGTCAAGAAAAATTGCGTATCTGAATTCCACGGCAAATTAAATTCCATAAACCCCATGATTCCCTCTACTATGGAAGAAAAAACAATCAACAAAACTCTATTCAGAGACCCTAGTCTCTTGGAAGAATGGTTTCATTGTCATTGACGTCTTTCGTAAACCAACGCACAAGGACAGATATTTGGACTTTAATTCCCATCATGACAAGAAACAAAAAATACGTTCTGCATCTACCCTCCTAAACCGTGCTTGTAATCTACCGAGTATAATGAAAGGGAAATCGTCTGAAATTAATTACGTCCCTAACGCCCTTCTTGCCAACGGCTATCCACCTGCCGTAATATCTAACGTCTCAAAAAAAGAAAAAAAAAACCTTTCCCGGAATCTAATCCTTCACCGAAAGAATTGGTGGGCATGTTTTTCAGTTTGACTTTGATTCATCTTAAGCTACAAAACCGTAAGCAGTGAGAGATATTTCTATACATTAAAAGACTTCTTATACCTTTAAATCCTTGGGTTAGCGCTAACTGGCTTGCGAACAACCCAGGTCAAATTTTGAAAAAAATACCATTAAAGAGAGAATTACCACAACACTGAACAGTTACTAATATGAGAATGATAACAACAACAAATACCAGCAAGGTAGCATAGTGAAGATATCACAGTAAAAACCAATATCAAACCAAACTGATAAAAACATTTTCACAGTGAGTAAATTTTTTAATTTAACATATTTTCATTTAATTTAAAACCTTTGGATACTTGCCATAAATTATTCAAACAACAGGAAATTAAAATTCATTTAGCTTATTCACATGCAGTTATGTTATAATGCTTCCCAAATTCTAAAAGAGACTTATCTGCCATATTTTTGGCATCCCCACTGCCAACTTCAGCATGGGAGTGCAGCAAATGGCATGGCTTTCTGAAGTTGCCCAGTCCTTTCCAAGCACCCAATCGATTTGTTGCTCTCCTGCCCCAGTCAGACAAAACATCCCAACACCATTAATGAGTGCCGCATGCTAAGTTCCTTCTTGAGAACACTTCCTTCCAAATTTCAGCAACGACTTGTCTGGCTCCAGAAAACTTCAATGACCCAGTTTATACAGTGAATCGAAACCTTTTAGAAGCTTTTTACCGCGTTTGATCAGGCCACATAGTTACGTTTTCCAGGTCGCTTTCGTAAAAGTTAATGCATACTAAAATTGTCCCCCAAACATAAAGGAAAAAAGATTTCTATTTCACAAGAAATTGCTTTCTTTTGTTCAGTGCCTTGAAAAATAAATTCGCCGAAATCAACTCTTGAGCGGTCCATGCTAGCGGTCTGTATTGAAAAAATTCGGATCGCTTAAATAGCTAATCAGAACTCTATCTCATCCTAGACCAGTTTGCCATATAATACATGTTTCATCAGATTTCATTTACCCGACACAGTGACGCATCCCATCAGCTTGATAACGTGAGGATGAGGCTTCAGTTTTTTCATCACCTCAAGTTCTGACAG
This sequence comes from Platygyra sinensis, assembly GCA_019787425.1. NCBI lineage: Eukaryota > Metazoa > Cnidaria > Anthozoa > Scleractinia > Merulinidae > Platygyra > Platygyra sinensis. Next base: position 3,936 of record JAHPZR010054008.1, on the reverse strand, counting down.
CAGGTCGTTTCTGTCTGAATCCGGGGCATTCCCTACAAAACAACAACAAAAAAAATAACAGGTGGTCTTTCTTCATTCCTTATCATCACGACAGTTAAATGTTCAGTTCTAATCGCACCTTTTAACATTTTGACAGCAACCGTTGTGGATTCCTCGTTATCGCTTATGTTCCATGCTGTTGCCTTGGCAACTTGACAAAAAGCTCCTTTGCCAATGACTTTGAGAATTTTGACCTGTTCTCGATTAATTTCCCAGTTTCGTGCTGATGGATGAAGAGGCATGTAGTCTCCGCTGCTTAGAGTTGCGTAGGTCGTGGAGTCACCAGACGGCACTATGCTGGAAGACTGCCTTTTTGTTTCAGTATTCATGGTATTCTATTGAGGAAAAATGACTTTTAGTTTATTATTCATCGATTAAATTCATCGATTAAATGATCTAGCATAAGTATTGACAATGTGCATATTTATTTTTTATACGTAGTTTTGTCTCCTTACTTCGTGGATTGACAAACTAATGCAAAGGGCATTCGTTTCTCTTTGTCAATATTTTCAAGGCTGCCCAAGATATAAGTAAACTCAAAAGTTGTTCTCTCTTTTTCGGGATTCTTTCCGAGGTTAAGACTGATTTTTAAAACCAACTTTTCGGCAAGTTTGAGTTGCTTTTATTAGGATTCCAGAAACACAAAAGGCAATATGGCGGACTGCTATTCCTTTTAATTTTTACATCGTCAACTTTGTATGGAGGCTATAGAGGAATCAGCCATATCGTCTATGAGAGTTCCACCCAAAATCTGGGAAAGGCCTAGTCCGGGGCCTTAAGCTGCCTTAAGTCGCTTAAGTAGCTCATGGTTAATGCAATAGACCCCTATTGGGGATCACTGCATTGCTTTCGTAGTCTCAGAGTGCCTTTCCTCACCCAGCTGTACAAATGGATATTGATTACAAAACAGGGAGGGGGTGTTCCACAGGTAACCTCAATACATGGGCTTTTGATTTTTTTGACACTCGTTCCCAATGCATTAAAGCCATCTAAAACTCCCTTTGAAAGGCCCTAGGCAGCCACACCTTTGTTTTTGTTTTCATAGAAGAGTTTGGCTACTTTCTTTTATTTGGAGCATGCCAAAGCAAAGAAATCATTGTGACACTATTCAAAATAAAGGGACATACTTTGAGGAATAATATCAGAGGCTGACTAAAGTCCTCTAAGACGCTGAAAACCCGACAATTTCTGTGTTATGCCTGAAACCCGGTACTCTCATACATAAAAAAACACTATTATTATAAACGTACTGCAGCTGTCTAGCCCATGGTAGCAGGGATAATTTCCATATGCAGACAACACTTAAATAGAAATGACAATCTGATGTATACTCTCTCAGAGATGGCTTTTCATTTGTATTAAGTCTTACTTTTTGTTGCATTTCATTGTAAAAGAGTAAATAAAAAAGATGCAACTCTCTGTTTCGTGCATTTGATGAAGCCAGGTATTCACATCATCTCATACACTTCATGTGGACTGTACTACTGTTAATAAAGCTAAGATACAGATCAACTCCCAGTAAACATGGCCGCGCGCCAGGCAAACGTGACTTAGTTTGGCCCTGGTACGCAAGCACGTGCCACGTAGTGTGTCACATGAGTATGATTACTCCGACAGGCGTCCACAAAAAAGAACAGGAAAGAAAGCAAATCGCCAATCTAATACACTGTACTCTCCAAAATTTAAATACGGTAATTATGACTGGGTGATTTGAATTAAGTCTACATTCGAGAACTCAAATTTTCGTGTCTCGTCTCTTTGAAGCATGGAAACCAGTTAGCGGCGCAAGGGTTGCAAGGAGAATCAAACTGGTGGAGAGCAGTGATGTATGTCACGAGAAGGCCCTTCTTCCCTCTATGACATTTTATGCACCAAACTTTAGGTTTTTTTTGAAATTCAAATAAACAATAAGAAAGGAGGCATGTAGTTTTTTTTAATTCTGACAAAGAAGAATAGAATTCCCGATTTTTTAACTTCAAATACTACAAGTCTAGGTTTATGTAATACAGTGTCACCCAGACCGCAAAATGAAAGCTAACCGCAAGCAAACAAGCATGGAACTAACCGCAAGCAAACCAGGATGGAACTAACTGCAAGCAAACCTAAGACGTTTTTCTTCACCATATATAGACTAGTGTACTGTGCTTACGCGGTCTCAATCATTGTTGCTTTAAATGAAAGGTCGCGAAACATCACAAAAGAAGGGCCTTTTCGTCTATCTCTTCCAGTGACTACCTTTTGTTTGGTCCATTTCTAGTATTTCGTTAGTGGGAGAATCAAAATGGCGGAGATCAGTGTTGTCTGGTTAGTTTCCAGTATTTCGTTGTAAGAATGTTGTTCTGGGTTTTTGTAATGTGCCGGGTGGGAACCAACGAAAGCTCGTCTAAGGTATATTTTCTAGTGGCCTGATCAAACGCGGTAAAAAGCTTCTAAAAGGTTTCGATTCACTGTATAAACTGGGTCATTGAAGTTTTCTGGAGCCAGACAAGTCGTTGCTGAAATTTGGAAGGAAGTGTTCTCAAGAAGGAACTTAGCATGCGGCACTCATTAATGGTGTTGGGATGTTTTGTCTGACTGGGGCAGGAGAGCAACAAATCGATTGGGTGCTTGGAAAGGACTGGGCAACTTCAGAAAGCCATGCCATTTGCTGCACTCCCATGCTGAAGTTGGCAGTGGGGATGCCAAAAATATGGCAGATAAGTCTCTTTTAGAATTTGGGAAGCATTATAACATAACTGCATGTGAATAAGCTAAATGAATTTTAATTTCCTGTTGTTTGAATAATTTATGGCAAGTATCCAAAGGTTTTAAATTAAATGAAAATATGTTAAATTAAAAAATTTACTCACTGTGAAAATGTTTTTATCAGTTTGGTTTGATATTGGTTTTTACTGTGATATCTTCACTATGCTACCTTGCTGGTATTTGTTGTTGTTATCATTCTCATATTAGTAACTGTTCAGTGTTGTGGTAATTCTCTCTTTAATGGTATTTTTTTCAAAATTTGACCTGGGTTGTTCGCAAGCCAGTTAGCGCTAACCCAAGGATTTAAAGGTATAAGAAGTCTTTTAATGTATAGAAATATCTCTCACTGCTTACGGTTTTGTAGCTTAAGATGAATCAAAGTCAAAACTGAAAGACAAACGACATAAATATAAAACTGGATGAAAAAGCTACAAAACTTAAATCAAACTTCTCGTCTCTAATCCTCGGTTAGTGTAATCAGGCTTTGAGTAACCTGGCCCAATATTGGTTTAAAGCAAGATCATATATCGAAAGATTGTTGCTAAGTTTAAATTCATATCACTAGAGTGAAATTAAGTCTCCTCGAGTCACCTAAAATTGCTTTAAGTCGCCTTAAATCGCCTTAAGTCGCATTTTTTAAAATTCTACCAATTTTACTTCAGTCGCCTTAAGTTACAGCGACCTAAGGGCCCAGAGTGGGCCTTGGAAACGATATGTTGATAGCAATTTAGTCATCGTCAAGAAAAATTGCGTATCTGAATTCCACGGCAAATTAAATTCCATAAACCCCATGATTCCCTCTACTATGGAAGAAAAAACAATCAACAAAACTCTATTCAGAGACCCTAGTCTCTTGGAAGAATGGTTTCATTGTCATTGACGTCTTTCGTAAACCAACGCACAAGGACAGATATTTGGACTTTAATTCCCATCATGACAAGAAACAAAAAATACGTTCTGCATCTACCCTCCTAAACCGTGCTTGTAATCTACCGAGTATAATGAAAGGGAAATCGTCTGAAATTAATTACGTCCCTAACGCCCTTCTTGCCAACGGCTATCCACCTGCCGTAATATCTAACGTCTCAAAAAAAGAAAAAAAAAACCTTTCCCGGAATCTAATCCTTCACCGAAAGAATTGGTGGGCATGTT
>JAHPZR010054007.1:0-11844 GCA_019787425.1 Platygyra sinensis | reverse complement strand
AATTTCAAGACACCTGGGCCGGGTTGTTCGAAAGCCGATTAACGCTAACACAGGATTAAAAGTTAACCGATGCATTAATTTTTCTTTTATAAAAATGTTTTTCACTTCTTAAAACTCGTGTAAGTTGGGATTATTGAAGCCCATGACAGAACGCCAAGCAATATAAACAGAAAACCTCACCGAAAAGTTACAACCCTAAAATTAAAATTCTGGCTAATCTTGGGTTAGCTTAATCGGGCTTTGAACAACCCAGCCCTGGAGTTAACATCACAAGGTCCTGCAAATGTCGTTTATGTCTCGTTTATTGAAAATTCCCTGTAACAATATGAGCTACAAAGCAAATAAACTCTCGAGAAAAAACGGAGAATGCTTTCTCGCAGTAAAAAATTTATACCGCTTTTCGTTCAAAAAGAATTTTGTCTAGTTTTCTTCCGTTAGTTTACATAACATCTGCTTTGCTGTCTTTACAACTGCCGTGCGAAGCTCGCGAACACGCCAGCAATACAGAAATGGATTGATGGACGAATTCATGAATACTGCTGAAAAAGCAAATTGCCATTCGCTTTGCTCGTCCTTTATAGACAGTCCATAAAGAGTCAATATAACATATATTGGAAGATAACATATAGTCAAAACTACAAAAAAGACAAAAGTGTTCATTGCGCTTCTTTTCAATCGCGCTACATTTAAGTTGTTTCCAGCGTCAGAACTTTGCACTGCCTGTTGTTGAACGTAAATTTGTAACTGATGTCGACGAATAAAACAATAAATTCTGATAAAAGAGGCCATACAAATTAAAAGGCAAATGATAGTAACAGTGGCCACGAAAAACTTATAAATACGTTTGTTCCAAAAGACAGACCCTGATAAATGGAAGCTTATCAACCATATAAACAATAAAGTATATTTTACACGGGATTCAGTCACTAAAGTAACATATCTCATGTGATAGTGAAGAGCCAGAAATCGATCCACAGTGATGGCTGTTATTGTGCAGAGAGAAACTACACATAGAGAATACCCCATCATCTCTACAGCATCCTCGACGAAACGGTCTTTTGTAAGGCGTTCAGCAATATAAAGCGGTTGGACAATGAGACCAACAAGAAAATCTGAAACAGCGAGACTGCAGAGCATAATCATGTGCGGCGTTGAGCGAATGGAAGGCGTTCTTATTATGGCGGCCAATACCAAAGCGTTGCCCAAAGTGGATATGAGCATCAGTGGAGCGTTAACAACACAGTTTATGATGTTAGTTTCAGGAGTAGAGTTGCCTTCATTGTCTGAATGATGATCTGCTGATCCATTGTTGTATTTTTCGATATTGTTCATTATCAATTTTCAACTAACTAGCAACCCAACGTTGTCAAACTGTTTGTATTTGCTCCTAAAAACGATCACTGAAAAAATTCCTCTCTTCTTTTCCGCGAATTGAATTGCACGTAGCAAAGCTGAAGTACAGTGAAGACGCCCAACACCTGAAAGCAACACAGTTTAGTGCGACGGTTTTGTAAAACATACGCTGCTTCTTAATTGATCCTTCTCGAAATATTTTTCGTGAAAGATGGTCAGCAACAATTCACTTTCTCCGAAAAAGCGACACCTGTTCATGACGTCATTGGCAGGTGGCCGAATTTTATACTAAATTTTAACTTGTCCAGCATTTAATCGACATCTAGTATCTTCCTAACTGTTGCTGATGGGACTATTCGTAACACTGAGTATGCTAATACAGTCGAACTCCCGTAAGCGACCACTAAAAACTCGGGAAATTTGAGCCTTTTAATCGATTTAAGAAAACGCTTGACCAAAAGGAGTGCAATTAGCTCTATCAGCGAACAGCATGAAAAAATAGTTAGTAAACATAATTGAATGGAACATTGTCCTTATTGTTTGGCTCAGGAAATATGAACATGGAAACGTATGCGCTTAAGGTGATTCCTTAGAAATAAAAGTTACCGATGAATTTTTTTGAAACTTTCTCTGAATAGTCTCTACCAAACACTTTTCCGAAAAATACAACAAAAAAGATAGGTCACCATTCTCGTTTAAGAGTTGTGATGGGCCATCTTTCCTCATTTGTGCCTGTACTCGTGCTAATCACGCGCGTTATTCATCGGTCCACGTTACATTTTGCGGTAGCTCGAAACATAGTTTATAAAAGTAATACGCGGGAAAAAACTTGGCAGGTAGAAAGTGTTGAGCATATAGAACAATATCATATGAAATTTGTGGAAACATCACACTATTTGAGACGACGTGGACGTAAAGCGTTCGTAGAGTCGTTATTTTTGCGGTCATAATTTGCATCGCAGAGTAACGGTTTCGTGTACTCTTTAACCTATATCTTTTTTTCCTTCCAATAAATTTTTTTAGTTTTCTTTTAAATTAAAGAGGATAATATGTACACTATTATTATGCAATAAAAAATATAGGTCACCATGCTCGTTTAAAAGAAAGCGAACAATTATTTCGCTATCGAGCTTAGCTTGAGGGAAATTTCTTTCGTTGTGTACGTGCGCGCGCTAATTTCGCGCGCTAATGACGCAAAAATCTGCGCAGTAGGGATGCGCAATGCAAAACTGAGGAATCACCTTAACCGTCAGTTCTGGCAAAGGAGAAAATGTTTCATAAAATATATGACTCGACCAGGGTTTAGATATACTGATTAAGTAAGGAGGCCATTTGCCCAGTAAATGGTTAACATTAGCAACAGTTACATAATATCAACCTCAACATTAACATAAACAGAAGCATAAACATAAATAGAAGCAAACATAAATATCAACACAAGCATAAACATTAATACAGGGGTCAATACAAGGATAAAGTGCAGAAACATAAACATAAACAGAAGAAAATATGAACATGAACAGAAGCATAGACATAAACATAAAAAGAGCTTTGACATTAACATAAACAGAAGCATAAAAATGAACATCAAAACAAGCAAAAACTGATCAGAAACATAAACATAAAAACAGCAGCAGACATAAACTGAAGCAAACAAACAAACACAAGCATAAACCTAAAAAAGAAGCACAAAAATTAACATAAAAGAAGTATAAACACTAAAATAAACAGAAGCATAAACAGAAGCACAAACATTAACATAAAAGAAGTATAAACACTAAAATAAACAGAAGCATAAACAGAAGCACAAACATTAACATAACAAAAACATAAACATTAAACTAAACAGAAGCTCACATAGACAGAAGCATAAACAAAACATAAACAGAAGTATACTGAAATATTAAACTAAACAGAAGCTCGCATAAACAGAAGCATAAACAAAAACATAAACAGAAGCATTAACATTAAGACAAACAGAAGTATAAACAAAAACATCAAAAGAAGCATAAACAATCAGAAACATAAACATAAACAAAAACAGCAGAATAAACATAAACAAAAGCAAATATAAACGTAAACAGAAGCATAAACATAAACTGTAGAAGCATATACATAAACAGAAGCATAGACATAAACAGAAGCATAAAAATAAACAGAACCATCAACAGAAGCATAAACAATCAGAAACATAAACAAAAACAGCAGCATAAACATAAACTGAAGCAAACATAAACGTAAACACAAGCATAAACATAAACAGAAGCACAAACATTAACATAACAGAAGCATAAACATTGAATTAAACAGAAGCTAACATAAACAGAAACACAAACATTAACATAACAGAAGCATAAACATTAAAATAAACAGAAGCTAACATAAACGTAAACAGAAGCATAAACATAAAAAAGAAGCACAAACATTAACATAGCAGAAGCATAAACATAAATATTTGCATCAATATTAACAAATACGCAGGGAGTTCATAACTTTTAAGTAAAAGCCATTTGATGTCTTTTTTATATTACATTGCCCGAGATCATTTGTCAGTAATGTAGCAGCTGTCCTAAACTGCTTTTGTTTTATCATTGTAGCAGCAGTTATTGTTTTAGGGCTAGGGGCATTGTTTCTGTTGTTTGTTCTATTGCACTCTCGAAGGGTAGCAAGCCAATCATGTGAGACCTTAGGAGAGCTGCTACATCACTCTCATTTGTATCTTACCAGAGCATTCGCAGAGTTTCGTCTCACACCTTCACTTAACCGTTTGTCCCGTTCTTTCTTTGTGTCAACAAATTTGAAACGCTATGAAAAGTCAAGAATAAAAGTGGATTCCTTGCCTCAATGTCGGCGAGTTGTCAGGGTAATATAAGACTTAGACACTATCAAGAGGGAAGGGGAGTGAAGGTAACATACTCCTAAGAGCATTCAGGAGTTGAAAGACAATTATTCACATACTATTTTTGTTATACTCTTTCCTGTTCTGTCCTATGCTGCTCTGCGCTATGCTGCTTTGCACTGCACTACGGTATGTTACGCTGCACAGCGCCGCACTGCGTTGCGTTGCGCTGAACTGTGCTACGCTGCGCTGCGCTGCGCTACACTATGCTGTGCTGCGGTGTGCTACGCTGCGCTATGCTGGCAGCTAGGCTATGTTGCACTATGCTGTGTTACTCCAAAAGGGGCTGCACGGCGCGGCATTATGCTGCGTCGCACTGCCCTGTGCTGTGCGGTGCTACACTGTGCTACTTTGCTTTGCTTCGGTGGGCTGCCGTGCTGTGCTGCCCTTGTTCTAGCCTAGTTTTCTCAATTCTTGTCTAGCTATAAAACAAGAAGCCAAGACCATAATTTACACCAAGCTTTAACGACACTCGTTCTAAAAATGATCGCATTTATTTCTCAAATATTTCCAGCAAAAAATACTTACAATAATAGACAGGTTAGTTGAGCATAACTGTGTTCTTTGAAAGCTATAATATACAGTGCGTGTGTTTATAATCAGTGGTACTTCATCTTAGAGCAAAGTCAACGTCTCGTTCGATTCCCACAAACTTGACAGCGTCCGTGGCACTGTACCTGGAATATGAAAAGAACGAAAACATAGAAAAGAAAACAGTTCTCCATTCAACCATTCTTCTTCAATGACATTCTCGGTATTTAGTGAAAGTTAAATACCCTTCACTGGAACCCGTTAATACGGTAACCAAAAAGCCACGAAAATTTGGCCTGCATTAAAGGGGGCAGGCTCAAACCTTACAAACAGATATACAACACTGAATTGCACTTCTAAACAACTCAGTTCTGTTTTTCAAGTTTCCGTAACTTCCGATACAATTTTACCACCGTTTTCGTTGATACGCGACTTTTAAAACAAAACACTCGCGGAAACGTTTCCAAAATTTCCGTCAATCTTACGTGTTATCGACAGATCGGATCAAAATCCACCAATCACAGCCACTAGTGTGACCTTCAGACCTTTTCAACGTCATGCTAGCGGGCTGTGATTGGTGGTTTTCGATCCGATGTGTCGATAACATGTATGATTGACGGAAAATTTGGAAACGTTTCCGCGGGTGTTTTGTTTTCGAAAGTCGCGTATCAACGAAAACGGTTGTAAAAACCTTAAAACTTGAATCAGCGTATGAAATATTAACAATGGAAAGCTGGAACATGACTGGTTTGTGCGGCCATATAAGTAGCAGTAGAAGTCTATTAAGAAATCAGTTACAGCATACGTGCGGCTATACTATCAATGGCAAGCCAAGCAAAGCTAAAAAACCTATCAGATGTATTACAAAATGGGGGTATAAACGTTCTAAACTTATAAAGGATTCTACAGGTTGGGATGTCAGAATGTGGGCGTTGGTCGTATTCACGGGGTGGCTGACGGGTTTTCTTATAAGAAAATGTATGGACGTTTCTCCGGGACAAAAAAAGTGGCCATAATACCGAGGTGACCGTAAGGTTCCACTTTTAGTTTTATTTTCGAGAAGATACCCAACAACAGGTTTCAAGGACTTAACCTCCCTCTGGATTAGACTCACTGATGTAACGCTCATGTTTCCTTACCTATAATCAAAGAACAGTTCCTCTCCAGCTTCAATATCACGCGTTTAGCAAAAATTCCAATCCTGTGATCTCCGTTCACCATCATCACTGTAATAAAGAAATTTACCAGATGATGATCAAACAGATTGAAAACGTTAAGACTCATAATTTTAACACGTTTTAAACTTAAACTTTTTATCGGTGAAATGTATATAAATAGAGGATATTACATGGCTGCGCGTGGATACGAATTTTATCTTCGAGTGTTTAACTCGATATCTCACAAGTGAGCGCAGCGAACGAGTGAGATATCGAGTTAAACACGAGAAGATAAAATTCGTATCCACAAGCAGCCATGTAATATTCTGTTTATTATATAAACATACTTATGACCACGTTTTTTGACGATTTTCCGAAGATTTCCGAACATTTTCCAAAATTGTTCCGAAGGCCAGACGAACGTTTCCGAACATTCTCCGAACATTTTCCGAAGATAACCGAAGATTCCCGAGGAAGAACCGATGATGTTTCGATCATACAGCAACACATCTCAGTACTTTCTAAGAGATTATGTAGCTAAAGCAATGGTGATCATGTTATCTTCACGTGTGAAGATATCATGTTATCTTCACGTGTGAAGATATCATGTTTACGCGCGAAAGCTCACTTGGTATTTCACTAGTGTTTATATAATAAAGAACGTTACGTTACGACAGGTTCACATCCAGACTTAAAGGGAAATTATTGGTTATCACCAGAAATAATGTCCGTCTAAAAAGTACGAGATGATAGTTCATTGTGACGATGAAAATACCAAAGCGTTGCCCAGAATGGATATGAGCATCAGTGGAGCGTTAAGAACACAGTTTATGATGATTAATAGTTTCAGGAGTAGAGTTGTCTTCATTGTCTGAATGATGATCTGCTGATCCATTGTTGCTATTGCTGGTATCGTTCATTATTAACTTTCAACGAACTGGGAACCCAGCGTTACCAAACTACTTTTACACCGGAAAATTTTTCACCTAAAAGCAACACAGGTTAGTGCGTCTTGTAAAACATACGCTGTTTCTTATTAATCCTTCTCGTGACATTTTTCCCGAAATGTGTTAATCAACGATTCATTTTTTCCGAAAAAAGTGACACCTGGATTCGGATGAAGAAGGTTTGAATGGAGAACGGTTTTTCTTTTCTATGTTTTCGTTCTTTTCCTATTCGTCAGGTACCAGTGCCACGCGACGCTCTTTTGTCCACGTTTGGGGAATCGAAACGGGGGGGGGGGGGGGGAGACGTTGACTTTTGCTCTAATGATGACGATAGACCACTGATTATCAATCACACGCAACTGTTCATATTTATACCCCCGCTTTCAAAGAACACAGTTATGCTCCAACTAACCTGTCTATTATTGTAAAGTAGTTTGTTGCTGGAAATATTTGAGAAATAAATGCGATCATTTGTAGAACGAGTGTCGTTAAAGCTTGGTGTAAATTATGGTCTGGCTTCCTTGTTTATAGGCTAGACAGAGAATTGAGAAAACTAGGCTAGAAAACGAGGGCAGCACAGCACGGCAAGCCACACCGAAGACAAAGCAAAAGTAGCACACGTGTAGCACCGCACAGCACCAGGGTCAGTGCGACGCAGCATAATGACCGCGCCGTGCCAGCCCCTTTTGGACGTAACACAGCATCAGTGCAAACATCGCCCTAGCTGGCCAGTCATAGCGCCGCGGGGGGGGGTAAGCCCACACCGCAGTCACGGCATAGTGTTAGCGCAGCGCAGCGCAAGCGTAGCACAGTTCAGCGCCACGCAACGCAGTGCGGGCGCTGTGCAGCGTAACATACCGTAGTGCAGTGCAAAGCAGCCATAGGCGCAGCTCACAGCAGCATAGGACAGAACAGGAAAGAGTATAACAAAAATAGTATGTGAATAATTGTCTTTCAACTCCTGAATGCTCTTAGGAGTATGTTACCTTCACTCCCCTTCCCTCTTGATAGTGTCTAAGTCTTATATTACCCTGACAACTCGCCGACATTGAGGCAAGGAATCCACTTTTATTCTTGACTTTTCATAGCGTTTCAAATTTGTTGACACAAAGAAAGAACGGGACAAACGGTTAAGTGAAGGTGTGAGACGAAACTCTGCGAATGCTCTGGTAAGATACAAATGAGAGTGATGTAGCAGCTCTCCTAAGGTCTCACATGATTGGCTTGCTACCCTTCGAGAGTGCAATAGAACAAACAACAGAAACAATGCCCCTAGCCCTAAAACAATAACTGCTGCTACAATGATAAACAAAAGCAGTTTAGGACAGCTGCTACATTACTGACAAATGATCTCGGGCAATGTAATATAAAAAAGACATCAAATGGCTTTTACTTAAAAGTTATGAACTCCCTGCGTATTTGTTAATATTGATGCAAATATTTATGTTTATGCTTCTGCTATGTTAATGTTTGTGCTTCTTTTTATGTTTATGCTTCTGTTTACGTTTATGTTAGCTTCTGTTTATTTTAATGTTTATGCTTCTGTTATGTTAATGTTTGTGTTTCTGTTTATGTTAGCTTCTGTTTAATTCAATGTTTATGCTTCTGTTATGTTAATGTTTGTGCTTCTGTTTATGTTTATGCTTGTGTTTACGTTTATGTTTGCTTCAGTTTATGTTTATGCTGCTGTTTTTGTTTATGTTTCTGATTGTTTATGCTTCTGTTGATGGTTCTGTTTATTTTTATGCTTCTGTTTATGTCTATGCTTCTGTTTATGTATATGCTTCTACAGTTTATGTTTATGCTTCTGTTTACGTTTATATTTGCTTTTGTTTATGTTTATTCTGCTGTTTTTGTTTATGTTTATGTTTCTGATTGTTTATGCTTCTTTTGATGTTTTTGTTTATACTTCTGTTTGTCTTAATGTTAATGCTTCTGTTTATGTTTTTGTTTATGCTTCTGTTTATGCGAGCTTCTGTTTAGTTTAATATTTCAGTATACTTCTGTTTATGTTTTGTTTATGCTTCTGTCTATGTGAGCTTCTGTTTAGTTTAATGTTTATGTTTTTGTTATGTTAATGTTTGTGCTTCTGTTTATGCTTCTGTTTATTTTAGTGTTTATACTTCTTTTATGTTAATGTTTGTGCTTCTGTTTATGCTTCTGTTTATTTTAGTGTTTATACTTCTTTTATGTTAATTTTTGTGCTTCTTTTTTAGGTTTATGCTTGTGTTTGTTTGTTTGCTTCAGTTTATGTCTGCTGCTGTTTTTATGTTTATGTTTCTGATCAGTTTTTGCTTGTTTTGATGTTCATTTTTATGCTTCTGTTTATGTTAATGTCAAAGCTCTTTTTATGTTTATGTCTATGCTTCTGTTCATGTTCATATTTTCTTCTGTTTATGTTTATGTTTCTGCACTTTATCCTTGTATTGACCCCTGTATTAATGTTTATGCTTGTGTTGATATTTATGTTTGCTTCTATTTATGTTTATGCTTCTGTTTATGTTAATGTTGAGGTTGATATTATGTAACTGTTGCTAATGTTAACCATTTACTGGGCAAATGGCCTCCTTACTTAATCAGTATATCTAAACCCTGGTCGAGTCATATATTTTATGAAACATTTTCTCCTTTGCCAGAACTGACGGTTAAGGTGATTCCTCAGTTTTGCATTGCGCATCCCTACTGCGCAGATTTTTGCGTCATTAGCGCGCGAAATTAGCGCGCGCACGTACACAACGAAAGAAATTTCCCTCAAGCTAAGCTCGATAGCGAAATAATTGTTCGCTTTCTTTAAACGAGCATGGTGACCTATATTTTTTATTGCATAATAATAGTGTACATATTATCCTCTTTAATTTAAAAGAAAACTAAAAAAATTTATTGGAAGGAAAAAAAGATATAGGTTAAAGAGTACACGAAACCGTTACTCTGCGATGCAAATTATGACCGCAAAAATAACGACTCTACGAACGCTTTACGTCCACGTCGTCTCAAATAGTGTGATGTTTCCACAAATTTCATATGATATTGTTCTATATGCTCAACACTTTCTACCTGCCAAGTTTTTCCCGCGTATTACTTTTATAAACTATGTTTCGAGCTACCGCAAAATGTAACGTGGACCGATGAATAACGCGCGTGATTAGCACGAGTACAGGCACAAATGAGGAAAGATTGGCCCATCACAACTCTTAAACGAGAATGGTGACCTATCTTTTTTGTTGTATTTTTCGGAAAAGTGTTTGGTAGAGACTATTCAGAGAAAGTTTCAAAAAAATTCATCGGTAACTTTTATTTCTAAGGAATCACCTTAAGCGCATACGTTTCCATGTTCATATTTCCTGAGCCAAACAATAAGGACAATGTTCCATTCAATTATGTTTACTAACTATTTTTTCATGCTGTTCGCTGATAGAGCTAATTGCACTCCTTTTGGTCAAGCGTTTTCTTAAATCGATTAAAAGGCTCAAATTTCCCGAGTTTTTAGTGGTCGCTTACGGGAGTTCGACTGTATTAGCATACTCAGTGTTACGAATAGTCCCATCAGCAACAGTTAGGAAGATACTAGATGTCGATTAAATGCTGGACAAGTTAAAATTTAGTATAAAATTCGGCCACCTGCCAATGACGTCATGAACAGGTGTCGCTTTTTCGGAGAAAGTGAATTGTTGCTGACCATCTTTCACGAAAAATATTTCGAGAAGGATCAATTAAGAAGCAGCGTATGTTTTACAAAACCGTCGCACTAAACTGTGTTGCTTTCAGGTGTTGGGCGTCTTCACTGTACTTCAGCTTTGCTACGTGCAATTCAATTCGCGGAAAAGAAGAGAGGAATTTTTTCAGTGATCGTTTTTAGGAGCAAATACAAACAGTTTGACAACGTTGGGTTGCTAGTTAGTTGAAAATTGATAATGAACAATATCGAAAAATACAACAATGGATCAGCAGATCATCATTCAGACAATGAAGGCAACTCTACTCCTGAAACTAACATCATAAACTGTGTTGTTAACGCTCCACTGATGCTCATATCCACTTTGGGCAACGCTTTGGTATTGGCCGCCATAATAAGAACGCCTTCCATTCGCTCAACGCCGCACATGATTATGCTCTGCAGTCTCGCTGTTTCAGATTTTCTTGTTGGTCTCATTGTCCAACCGCTTTATATTGCTGAACGCCTACAAAAGACCGTTTCGTCGAGGATGCTGTAGAGATGATGGGGTATTCTCTATGTGTAGTTTCTCTCTGCACAATAACAGCCATCACTGTGGATCGATTTCTGGCTCTTCACTATCACATGAGATATGTTACTTTAGTGACTGAATCCCGTGTAAAATATACTTTATTGTTTATATGGTTGATAAGCTTCCATTTATCAGGGTCTGTCTTTTGGAACAAACGTATTTATAAGTTTTTCGTGGCCACTGTTACTATCATTTGCCTTTTAATTTGTATGGCCTCTTTTATCAGAATTTATTGTTTATTCGTCGACATCAGTTACAAATTTACGTTCAACAACAGGCAGTGCAAAGTTCTGACGCTGGAAACAACTTAAATGTAGCGCGATTGAAAAGAAGCGCAATGAACACTTTTGTCTTTTTTGTAGTTTTGACTATATGTTATCTTCCAATATATGTTATATTGACTCTTTATGGACTGTCTATAAAGGACGAGCAAAGCGAATGGCAATTTGCTTTTTCAGCAGTATTCATGAATTCGTCCATCAATCCATTTCTGTATTGCTGGCGTGTTCGCGAGCTTCGCACGGCAGTTGTAAAGACAGCAAAGCAGATGTTATGTAAACTAACGGAAGAAAACTAGACAAAATTCTTTTTGAACGAAAAGCGGTATAAATTTTTTACTGCGAGAAAGCATTCTCCGTTTTTTCTCGAGAGTTTATTTGCTTTGTAGCTCATATTGTTACAGGGAATTTTCAATAAACGAGACATAAACGACA
>JAHPZR010054006.1:25000-29029 GCA_019787425.1 Platygyra sinensis | reverse complement strand
AACTAGTCAGATTAACTATTACCAACTATGGATTAACTAATACAATGCACTGCTGTACATAGAGATAAGGTGATTGGAGACTGCTTGAGCTTAAAATGCCATCCTCGACCACAAGTACATCGCGTCTTATATTGTAGAATCGTTCTTATCAATTCATGAATTGAGAACAACATTAATTTGTTAGAATTTGTGGCCTTTATTATAAGACGCTTACTGTAGTGACGTTGTTACAGGCAATTCTGTTGCTTATAAAATTGCCTTAATTAAACAAACGGCCTATTAAAAATGTGTGAGGGAGAAAACCAACGAATATTTGAATAAAGTCGCGTGCAGAGCAGAGCGGAAAGATGAGAAAGGATTACGGCAGAAATCAAAAATAAGACAATTGTTAGGAAAACGTGTTCTGTAAAGCTCACAAATCCTGCTTGGTTCCTACGCACATTCCATCAATTAGAATACAAGTTGCGTTCACTTCTAGTTGACCTCTTGGAGGTACAAAACACTCCACCGTGTTTAACTTTGCAAGCACTTTTTGTATACGTTTACACAATCTATACTAGGCTTTTAAAACGATTAAAAGTTAAAATAATTTGAAAGAAGGAAAGGGTCATACAGTCATCTTCCAAAATAAAGAATCGGAAACGACCTTTTGTCATCACGAGGTGGCAGGTACGCTGCACGTTTCGTGACAAATGAAGCCAGATTATCTTGGAAATACAACACCTCAGTTTCCACTCTGTGGGCTGAAAAGGACTTCCGATTGAGACTGATGATTGCTTATATAGCAAGAATGTCAAAGCCTCTGACCAGTTTTCGCGTCAACAAGTTTGCGTGCGAGTGACGCTCTTTTCGGTTGATGAGTTGTTTTCTTTGATGTCTATAAACAAGGCTCAAATTAGGTAAACGCTAATAACGGTAATAGCTAAACCTCTTAATTCCAAAAAGAATCGTCTTGGTTTTCATTAATCGAGATACAAAGCACTAAAAGGAGGCAGCGATCCAAGACAGGACTCAATTGAACGACAGCCGCTACGGAGCAACATGGACGAGAAAGTAACACGACAAAAACAGAACAAGAATACAAGAGTGAGAGATAACAAGATGGCGACCGAAGGAAACAGAGACATACAAGAACTGGCGAAAAGAAGAAGAAGTAGACAAAAGGAGGTCGCAGTTGCAGATTTCTCGTCTAATAATTCCGTCCACGGTAAACAAGACAAAAGGACAAACTTTGTTTGCGAGCAAGAGGAAAATTCCCGAGAAAACAAAGTGAAAAGAAGAAACGACCAAAGTCGCCGATATGGAATGATTGTAGAGGACATTTCCATTGATATGGAAGACATTGTTTGTGACATTCAAAATGGCAAACTTTCACTCGAGGCGCTGCCTAAGTTGGGACTATTTCCCTTACACGAAGCAGTCGCTCGCGGTCTTACAAAATGCGCTGAAAGTTTAATAGGACTGGGACTGCAACTAACAAGTGAAACACCTGATGGGCTTACACCGTTAGAGGTAGCTGTAATGGCGGGAAATTTTGACGCGGCTGCTTTACTTATTCAGTATGGTGCTCCTATTGACCGCATTCGAGATGGAATCCCCCGATTTGTTTAACTATTCAGTAAACTTTTATTAACTTTTTTTTATTCTGTTGAAGACAAGAGTAGACAGACTTCTTGTGGGCATAGTAGACCATGTGACATCTGATCTCAAGCCCCTGTCTGCTCATTTCGGGAGCATTTCGGAGCATAGGCCACTGACTAAACTCCTGCGGCAATCTCTGTTCCTGGCTTAGAATAGTACGTGCGTCCCTGATCCAGTTGATATGTGGTTTCCCACTCTCTGTCACTGTGGGTTCCACCAGCGGGTCGCGGGGGTAACTCAGATCTATCCAAGTATAGTAGACTAGAGCATGTAATAAGCGGCAACTGATCAATGGCATGTCGCGGCAAAGTCAACTGAAACTTTCATCTACATTGTATTTATTGAGATAATAAAAAGTCATTTTCCGGTAGTTTTTCTTGCCTATTTTTAAAGCGTTACATAAGGGAAATTATAATAGATAACAGGAACAGACAAATCTGTTAATCTGTTTATCTGTGAAGAGTGACCATTGACCAGCGTTATACACTCTGAGATACCATTGATGGTCGAGATAACTATCACCAAAACCGCATTGGTTTAGCAGAATCTGAGAATGAGTTTAACATTTACCCTAAGTTGTTTTTGACGTCTTTTCACAAAGTTCAAAGAAAACCTTCTTTAGACACAGCAGAACATTGCGTTGTTTTGTTCCCGGGGTTTTGTTTAAACCGACAAGTGGACTTGTTTTACTTGCCTTAGCATGACGTACATAGAATAAGCTACAAAACTCAAGATTCTTTCATAGGCCCTGTTCGCACTAACACGAAAATTTGAATTTCGCGCTTGCAAAAAACCCGAAAATTTTGTAATCACCAATTTTTTGTTTTCGCAACCCTGTTCGCACATGAAGATACGAATTTTTTTTAGTGACAGTTCACTTGATCAATTTACATCAAGATGTCGTGAAATGTGTGTCGGTGTCTGTTTTGCGCGAAGTTTCCGGTCGGATTTGTGAATATAAAATGCTCCCCGAAATTTTTTATGGCACTTTATTGCCTTTTGCTTTTCATGCAGAACCTGTTCTTGCTAAATCAACAATTAGTTATAGTTTTGATTGCTACGCGTGTTAAGGATTATGGAGGTTTTAATTCAGCTGCGAAGACACCGTCGTTTTCACCCGCACTTGATATTTCTCCAGCTCCCATTTTCCTGAGATCTTGTTCAGAAGAAATATGCGAACGGGTAGAGATTCATTCCACGATTTACTGAGGCTCTTAATATGTTCCGAGAGAGAACACTCGCGGGAAGTCATACGGTCACGTTCGCTTCGTAATCCATATGTTTCAAATTTGATGACCCACTGACGGATGGATGTCAAGGAACAAAGGATTTTCTCGCCTGACAAAATTTTTACAGCCTCCAAAGCTAGTCGACGGAATCTTTGAAGTTTCGTAGCGCTTGCAAAAATTTTGGTGGGTGCAAAAAATCTTTCGCACTAGAAATCGCTTCGCGTTGACAGATTTTTTTGCAAAACAAACAAATTTTCGCGTAGTGCGAACAGGGCCAAATCAGCTTCTCGCTCGTATAAATAAACATTGTCACAACACAAATATTCTTCGGTGCTTCATTACGTAGATAGCGGTACATCAAAGCGTAGTCTAACGCTGTTTCGTACTCCTTGCAGCAACCATTTGCCAGTGATTTGCCTTCCCGGCTTATGCCCACCTCTCTAGTGCCTGTATTCACAATCTTTGCTCTTTTCCAATCCCTTCTTCATCAGGAGTTTTGAGTGTTCCCCAGTTCCCCATATGTGCAATGAAAAATAACAGGTCAAAAACAACCAAAGAACCCT
Source organism: Platygyra sinensis (assembly GCA_019787425.1). Lineage (NCBI taxonomy): Eukaryota > Metazoa > Cnidaria > Anthozoa > Scleractinia > Merulinidae > Platygyra > Platygyra sinensis. The sequence goes on along the minus strand of JAHPZR010054006.1, from coordinate 25,596 downwards.
TACGTGCTGTTTGCTTGGTCCACAACTGTGCAGGGGAAGTGAGCCCAAGGTATTGGCAGGGCAGTTTCCTTCCTCGAGAAAAAGATCTCTGAGAATTGCAACACGAATTCTGACTTCCTTTAATTCCAAGGGCACTTTCCGTTTACCCCCAATAACTGCGCAATGATCCTTTTAATTAAAATTTCAAAAGAATCGCAAATTAAAAGTTCAGATCAATATATCGTAATCCACAAAATAAATACCAAGAGTCTGTAGCGTAGTATTAGTGCTTAAAATTAAATAATGGACTGTAACGGATTACGAGAATCAAATGCTGTCATTTCCACAGAATTCTTGGTCTGTGATAATATCCACAACTGATCCTCTTTGTTAACTACGCACATATAAATGACAAGTTTCAATGCATAATTCTTTTTCAGAATGACGATATAAAAGAAAAATATTTTTATTATACTATGCCGTCAGCCGTGACTTGACAGTAAAGTAGTAAGTTCTTTCAAAACTTACAAGGCCGATATATCAGATATATAGTCAACAAAATAATTGATACTTCCAAATAGCTTGCTTATGTCAAAAATTTCAAATACTTACACAAA
>JAHPZR010054006.1:15000-17500 GCA_019787425.1 Platygyra sinensis | reverse complement strand
TTTCGGACTTTTCTGTAAGTAATTTTTAATGCAACATTTCCATTCTATTTTCATAACACTTCTTGCCTTGTGAATTAGTTCAGTCTTGTAAGTAAGCAGCAGCTAACTCGAAAGCTTTGCTACTGTGGCTGTTGCACACTAATTCACAAACTTGTATGTAATATATCAAACACGAGAGACAGTGTTTCATCGGGATATCCAAACACCGAGAAGAGAGTTGAAAATACGACGCGCAGCGGAGTATTTTTGACGAAATTCGAGGTGTTTGGATAGCCGATGAAACACTGTCTCGAGTGTTTGATATATCTTCTCAATCGAAACAAAAACTAAGGAGTAAACGGAGAAGAAAAATCGTCAAAATCTATGCTAATTAAGATCGGGTATCCAAACCTCCTTCACGGTTGTGATTTTCTTTGTTTTAACGTGATGAATTATTAATGAGTTTGAGAAATATAATTATAAATTTTCTATTATTTTGTTTTCTATACTTGTTTTTTTAATAGAGGGCCGTTTCAAGTTTGTTGGTACCGTTTCCTATAATTTAGAGACAGCATATACAAAGGTAAATCACAGAAACGCATTTGCCATTAATGACCCGAGGGGAGAGCTCAAGGCAACCCCGTCCACTTGCTTATAAAGATTTCATTCGAATTGAAAAAAAAAGAAGGTTTTTCGTTGCAGTCTCTAACAGCTCTAAAAAGGTCAGTTTTTTTTAAAGCTCTCTCTCTCCCCTCAGGTCATAAATAGCAACTTGCGTTTACGTGCCATATCGGAGAAAAATTAACGTTAACTTTTACAATAAAATTTAAAACGTTACCGATTAACAAGTTGCCGAAGACGAAAAACAAAGATAAATTATTACCAGGCTACAGTTACATCATGGAGAGAATAACGATATTGCGATAATGGTGTACACTCCCTTACCTTTGGTTCAGGACTTTCTTTATGTAAATCAAAGTGCCGATGCCGAGTAGTCTGAAAGAAAAAAAATCAATCGCAACACGATTTCACGATTTGTAAAACTTCACGTCGGGTTTTTCATAAGCCCTTAAAACGAGGCGCAGGACCTGAATTGGAATTGTCTGTTGCTTATTACAGGTACAGTTTTTGAAAGGTTTTTGAAAGGGTTTTATCACAACACAACCGTCACAGCCAGCAGATTGTCACGGTCTGTGAACAATGACTTCCCCCACCCTTCCTCAAAAGACTGCTTTTATGGGTCAGTTTAAACTATCAATATCGGTAAAAAACGTACAAGAGATAAGGTTTACCTCTGAATTTGTTAACGATTCAATGAGATTCGCTTGTTTTGTTGTGTTCGCCTCATCCTTGACTCCAGCTGACTTGTACACGTACTTCAGACGCAGTGATGATACAGGTGCTAAAAGAAATAGGTATAGCCGGCACATATAAACAAACAAATACGGGTAATAAACTAAAAGCAGTCGTGACAAAATGTGGACAGTTATGACATGCAATGGCTGATCCGGATGTAATATACAAAGTCGGGGAATGGATTAGAGTTGGCGGTTGTGTTTGTGCGAAGGTTCCGGGTGTTACCATTCGCTAAAAGGGAGAAAAGAAAATCCGACCACTGTCAGTTTATTGAAAATAAAACTGAATTTAATTCAGTGGGTTAAAAGACAATTGTTCAGAAACATGATTAGTGACAAAAAAAGAGGGATAAAGCTGAGGGCAGCAGCAGGAGCACAGGGTACAGGATGTCGTAGTGTAATCAAACCTTCTCTCATCTGGTTTGTCACTCTAGCTGCGGATTCCTTCCCTATATTCTTCCGAGAGATCAGTTCGTCTGTGACTAGATGCGATGGTATTTCTTCACTAGCTGTTGACGAGCACGTAATTTCTCCCCGGGTAGAATTTTTTTTAAACGTTTTCACCTTCATCGAGGACTTGTCCACCTAGAATATGTACAAGGGTCTAAATTCATAACAAAACTAGCCTCTTCCAGGCGTTCAGTTGGTCAGGGCGCAGCGCAGAAAACAGTGCGCGAAAAAAAAAAAAAAAACGCGGCGCTTTTTTTATTTTTTCGCGCGCTATTTTCTGCGCTGCGCCCTGACTAACTGAACGCCTGGAAGAGGCTATAACAAAACTTGCTTGATTAACGGAAAATGGCTTATATTCTGCAGGAAATCATGGTAGTTGTTGTTCATCAGCTTGGACTGGTTGTTTGTTTTGATGAGAGACTATAAACTGCAAGGGACCGCATACGATAAACGCTGCCAACGTAGGATCTACAAGAGATCTGATCAGCCAAAAAAAATGTGTATATAAAGGCAATAAACTGCAAGGCTGATACTACGTGAAAAACGTTTCGAGACACCAACATGACCAGAACCGATAAAGCAGGATCGCAACTGTGGACAGCTGTTTCGCTCTTGTTGGAGCTCGTCAGCACAGTGTAGCGAAGATATGTAACGCCAGCCAAGAGCCAACGCACATAATTTGCAAAATGACCCGTTCACCATATCAAGTTCCGTAC
>JAHPZR010054006.1:0-12500 GCA_019787425.1 Platygyra sinensis | reverse complement strand
AAAATGGCGCCAAAATCCTGCTTGTGACGTATGACGCGTCCAACTGCTTGATTTACAGCTCTGGAAGCCTGTTGACGGTACCACTCCCGGCCACTCAAACCCTGCGTGATGCAAAAAAAGGGAATGATGTCTCCATGTGTTAAGTTTTCTGAAAGAAAATGTTAAAAAGCACACCATAGGTAAAAGGAATACCCTAGAACTTTTTCCGCTCCTAAGACTTTCGTCCAAGAAATTCATCTTGAGCCGAACCTAAAAGAAATGAAAATGAGACCATGTATACTGTACACAGCCCAAGATATAAATTAAAACGCGGAGGACGATGTTTTTAGAAGATACCTTCGCATCCATTTTCGGCGGGAAAGGAAGACCTGTTATAACTACGGCGCGGCCATTGACGTCAGCAAAGTCTAGTCCCTCACTGACCTGAAATTGTTAGGAGTTAAAAGAATGGAAAGTTATTCCGCTTTGAGCTGAGATATTAACTGGTTATATCACATTAAAGAACCGACCTAGCCGACACACGACATAACATTTCTCATCTGGAATCTCAATTGAAATGGCCACCTGGCTTCATAAGTATGAAGAAGAGGTTTTCAAACAGAACAGGCATATCAACATAACTGATCAGTTGAAATTGACCCGAGTAGTCAGTTAATAACCCAGTCAGTGTCATGCAAAGTTGCTCACACGTTGCGTACATTTGTTGAGACAATTCTTTTGTGGATCATAGAAAACAACTGACATTTTTAGCCGCAATTTAACGAATGATTGTCAGTAGTCAAAAAAAACAATTATAGAGTTCGGTATATGTGCACAGACCAAGTCAAGGCAAGCGTTGATGGGCCTAGCAGATAACTTTGAGCTAAACTGGAACTTTGATTGTTCTGGACACATGGAGAGCGGTCATCAATTGAGTGCCGAAAGTAATCAAGCAATAACTTTGGTTTTGGTTTCGGATTAAGTGCAGTTTCAGATTGGTTGAGTAGTCTAATTGGCAAGTAACTGATCTGGTTTTGTTTTTCACGAAGTCACTCAATAAAAAAGACACTATAACAAAAACCGAATCCAGCTTGTTGGGAAGAACATGTTATTTATTGTTTGTTTTACTGTCTGTAACGCCTTGATTCAGTTTAACAGCAGATATAGGAAGGAGGACATATGCACAGGATATAAGAACTGTTCCAACCTCGTTCCCAGGGTCTCTCATCTTACCGCCCCTGGACCGCTCTCTCTATAGAGCGGTAAGATGAGAGACCCTGGGGACCAGGTTGGAACTACCCTTGTACCTTTCCGCGACAAACAGCAAAAAACGTGGCAGCATTGTAGTTAGGATCGTTAATCTTTTCATAGAACCGCTCCATGGTCTGCGAGATGAGAAATAACAAATGAAATATATTTGAAGACTGTGAAACTCAATAAAACAAAATTCAAAGAACTAGCAATTTACAATGGTGTATAACAATTAAAACCTCAACTGACAAGATCCACAACTTCGCTTAAGTTACACAGTAATGATATTTGGGAAGAGAAACAGTAACAACAAACTGTATCAAACCTCAATAAAGTCTCCTTTTCCTTTTGGTTCAGCAAAGAGCGGTTTATGTTGCTCTAATCTTGACCACGTCCCGCAATTCTGTTTGACAAAGATAAATCACCACAACTTTTCTCCTACACCAGTTGATACCCAGCACTTAATACCCCCTCACCTCCCCCCAACCACCACCAAGTCTGGCTTTTATCAATCAAGCATTTTATTTTTAATAAATGTTCATTTTACAGTTAGACTGACCCGTAGATAGTTATGCCGCTAGTCTAGGCGGGCCAGACTATCAATAGTTACAAACTACTAACTTTGTATGTCTATTTCGACCAACCTTCTAAAAACCGTTGCAAAGATTAAAGGGAACGTTGACTGTTAAAGCAAGTTGGTCTTGAGCTGATTACAATAATGCCTAGATTACAAATTTTAAGTTCAATATAACAATTAGTAATTATAATACATGGAAATGATTATCGCTTTTTTATTTTTTTTGCGCGCTGCCATCTTGGATTTTATGACGTCACTGCGTTGTCCTGTTGTTTCAAACAAAAGGACCTCAGCTTTCCAAAAACTGAAGCAACGCGGTGACGTCACGAAATCCAAGATGGCAGTGCGCGGGAAATTTAAAAGCGAAATCTCTTCCGTTTATTATTATTATTATTATTATTATTATTATTATTATTATTATTATCATTATTACGTTTCCCTTATCTAGTAAACTAATTTGTAATTTAGACATTACTTGGAGCAACTTAGCGTCAATTCGCGCCAACAACCGAGGTTCCCTTTAACACTGGTGTACATTTAGTTAATAAACCACCCACGTTTGTGGTATTTCAGCTTAAGATGTTGAAGAACATAAAAACAGTTTAAGAACCACGAGTTGTGCTATGTTGTTGTCGTGTCATGAGGAACACTATCACGTCTCCATTCTCATTGGGTTTAATAAGTTAATACCACGTACGTTTGAGACAAGAAATACATCACTTACCTGCCAGTGTTCCAAGCACTTGTTCATCACAGGATAAGAAGAGAAAAACACCAAAAGCCCATTAGGCACAATCCTGGAGAAATTAACTATTAGAAACGTAAAGTAAGCGGATTGTGAGAGCCATCACAACAAGTTTATTTATACCTTGTACTCTTCTTGTCCAATCAAATGCTATGATCATATCAAGAATCAAATATCATTTGATTCTACCAGAGTTTGTAGAATTATATAAAGGAAGGTGTGAATAGTTATTAACTTTTACCTACCTATTGCGTTGCCAAGACCTGACATGTATTCTGTAGTAAACCTGAAGAAAAACATTCACACCTTTGATGTTGAATAAATCTGCGAGTGAGAATGGTCGTCTCTGCAGACGTTACTCTACATGATTTGTTATAACTGGTTTAGAAAACAGCCCTAAAAAAATACAGGGGCTCAAAGGTTAAAAATAGTGTCTCTGTAACTCATTATAGTTCACCATTAAATTTTCTCCGATTTTAATTGGTTTAAACTGAACATGTGACGCGATAGTTTTAATTCGCTGAGACACAGCGAATGAACACAGCCCATAGTGCTCGTTTAAAGAAAATACCCGGATGGATAGAAGTCGTCCGCCAAAATTTTTCAGTAAACAAGCGGGCTTATAGAAAATAAACAATTGACTTGTATTAAGTGGGTTTTTGTCAATTCCTTTTTTCTAATTCGACGTTTTGTTCTCACGACTTTCATCTAATAATGTTGAAATTAATTCAATATGAAAAAAAATTTATTGGTGAACAACAAAGACAAAAGAGCGTTTATGTCTCGGAACTATCGGTCTAATAGTTGCTCCTTGGAAATTTGATGTTCTTAAAACTAGCATATTTGCTCTTGAAGCTTCGCTTCTCGGGCAAATATTTGTTTTAAGAACATCAAATTTCCAAGGAGCAACTATCAGCGGATAGTTCCTCGACAGAAACACTCTTATTTAACAATTAGATTATGAGCTCGAGATTTCTATGAGGTGATAGTTGATGAGGCCGAAGGCCGAATCAACTATCGCCTCATAGAAATCTCGAGCGAATAATCTAATTGTTTTAGTAGAATTCTTACTAAGATTTACTTTAAATAACGGTTTCCAATTATTTCTCGACGAGTTATTAAACTTTGTGCCTTAAAAATATCGCTCGGATTAATTCGGCATTTAAAATTTAAGTTGTATACGGGAGCGCATCATTTTTTTCAATAGTTTCAACTTTTCTAAAGTTAAGAAACCGTAAATGTCCTTCGTTAAGTCTTCTCAGAAATTTAATTATCCATTTTCAGCAAAATTTTCCTCCAAAACTTTGGCAAACCGATAAAACGTCGCCATTTCGTAGACTAGTTCCAGCTACTGCACACTAATGGCTGATAGTGTGCAATAGCTCAGCCAATCAGATTACAGCATTTGCATTAGTGTACTAGTAGAATTCTACTAATGTTTATTAGTATTTATATTAATAATAACCAAATCAATGCGCACGCTCTGATTGGCTACGCTGCTATTTATTAAACAATCAGATTTCTATCGCGTGATAGTTGACAAGGGCGCAGCCTGAGTCAACTATTACGCAAGAAATCGAGAGAGAATAATTTGATTGTTTTAGTATAAATCTACCAGTCGTTCAAAACTTTCATCTAATTGCTCTTCACAGACACTTCAAAATCACAAAGCAACAGCCCTCAGTGCATGCTGCTACGCAACTCACTATCTACCACAGAAAAGAACGTGAATAGCATAGCCAATCAGAGGACGGCATTCATGATAGAACGCTAGATTTATATTAATTTGTGATAGACGGTGAGTATAGTGTAGCAGTGTTCCCTTGATGACAAAATGAAGACCGCTTCTTTGCCTTTTTGAAGTATATGTGAAAAGGGTTAAAATTAAGTTTTAGATGGCAAGTAGATTTATACTAAAACAATTCTATTTCATAAATAACGTGGAATCAATTCAGATCGGGACCAAACGACCAGGCAACAATAACCCAACAGTTCTACTAGGACTTCACGTCAAGTACAAGATGGTGAAGTGGGTTAAATTACTGGTGACTTCTTGTTCCAGGTATTTCTACCAATGGATGACTATTAACTTCCCGATGTCCTTAAAATAAACATTGTACAAAAACTTAAGAAATTCTCGCGCACTCATTGGCTAATTTGCATCGTCAATTAGTGACAGACATATGAATTTATAATTTATGCGATGCAGAAACGAGCAAGAGGGGACAATTTGACAATTTGTTATCGGAAAAAAAGCAAATCTACATCAGTTTTTCTTGCATCTCTCCTATTATTGACATTAAATTTCGTCATCACATTGTAAAAGTAGTCTGTAGATCCAAGAGGCGACAGCCGAGTGGATCCACAGCTACTTTAACAATGTGACCAAATTCATGGTCAATGACAAGACAGACACACAAAAAACTGACGGCAATTTCTTAATTTGACAGCGACTTGTTCGTACACACCTTGTTGCATAAGAAGAATTTAAGGTGGCTCCGTCAGGTGCTTTAGTTACCACACCAACCATCATCTGATGTCGTTCAATAACATGAGGGTTTTCCAGCTGAATCGGGAAGGAACTGCATAGAAACAGAAAAATAAAAACTACATTTCATAAATTCACCTTAGCCGGTAAAGTGAATATCTCAAATGTGTAGCCACAGGATTAGCTCAACACAAGGCAATCTGGACTGGGGCATCATGTGCCACTATAGCAGGATCGAGTGTGTCAGCAACTTACATCTGCATTTCAGTTCTAAAGGAGGCGATAGGTGATAGAGTTCCACTTGTCAAGACCACTGTACGCACTCCGTATGACATCAGATCCTTCATAGCATGTCCTGGACTGAAACACCAGTAGCTTAATGTCCTCCCTGAGTTGCTCACAACATAACAAAATGTCAGCTTCTCAAGAATTTTCCTAATGAACTACAAATTATGTAACACCTAGAAAAAGTGACACCCATTATGACTGAGCAAAGAACTGTTAAGATTATCAATGGTTTAAGTATGGTGAACTGTCAAATATAGTATTCCAGAGTGATTTTGTCTTGTGTGTTACAATGGGATAACAGTGCCTCCAGATGCTGGAATGACACAAACAGATTCATGAATGGACTTTGCAAGCAAGCTGCCAAAAAAGAAAAGTTATATTCATGTTCAGTGACTGTTTATAAACTGAACGATTTTGATAGGCCTCCAGGACAGCAGATGTTCTTGAGAGGAAGTAGCAATATAAACTCCGTGTTGCTTTTGTTGTTTCCATCTGTCTTCAAAATGGTGCACAAAATTTCACCATGACAGATAATAATTACCCTCAAAATGTCATTTTATGTACTATACACAGTACATTGATACGTAAAGCTGAGGATAGTGCTGACAGTTGTGTACGATCTACGGTGATTCCAACCTTGTTTGGAAATCTTGGACCCTGTTGTCCATACATCCAGATTCTTCTTTTTCTTATTACTGTCTGGCTCAAGCTGAATGTGAACCTGTCAGAGACATGGTTGCCACAGACATCACTTTACAATATTACCTGACTTTTAACTATAACTTTCCCCAATAAAAATAAAATTTCCCTGGCCAATTAATACAAAACTTCAGAGATAAAGTAGCAGACTTCCCTTACAGATGTCTTTTCCACACATTCATTTTAGATCCATAGGTTTTCAACAGTTTTCATCTTCTTCATTAAGAAAAAAAAAGTTGAGGTCACAGTGGCCCTATAATGTTCCTAACAGTCTTTAATGGATCAAATTAGTGGTGTTACACTGGACTTTTCTTGAAAATGCCAGTTTTCCCCTGACTCAAATTCCCTGACTTTTCAAACCTAGCAGAATTTTTTTCCCCGACTATTTCCTGACCTGTAACAAAACTGAAACACTACTAAAAATATTTTTGATAAAAGTAATACCTAGTAATCTATATCAAGAAGCAAACAGTATTTTTAAACATATCTGGGGGAAAATGTGTAACATCACAAGTACCTGACTACAATGTACATACTGTTAGATGTTCTAAGAAATACCTTAAAAAACCTAGCTGGATCTACATTGGAAGAATGAGGTGCTGCATCTTTATTAAACACAACCTATAAAACAAGACAAGAAATAGTTGTAATTTTTGTTATCATGCTTTGACAATGAAAAAAAAAACAATAGAAATTTGAAAATACAAAAGTACCCGCAAAGCATCAGAAACTTTTTGTAAGGCAAAGTGTTTTCCCCTGATCTTCCTTGTATCTGGATTGAACAAATACATTTTGAAATTAAAATAAAATATTACTTCACAGGTTACTAGTACTTTAAACTAAAGAAAACTTTACTAGCAACGTATGTCATTGCAAAATTGTCAAGAGGCATTTTGAAGGTACTTATTAATTAAGTAACATGGTGTAGGGAAGGAAAGGTAGGCTTACAAAATAGCTGAAAAACAAGCCTACAATGAGTGTCAAAAGTGTTGAGAAACTTCACTGAGAAATTTGACTTTCAAACATCCCTACCCAAGCAATGTTGATTTTTTTATCTCTAAAACTGTACAGACCACAGTACCAACACAACATTGAATTGAAGTGCCAAGGATTTCAGAGAATTGATGCAAGATGCAAATAAAATAGAGGGGTCACATATCAAAAAGTGCCGTTTTCTGAAAGTGTCTCAGTTACTTTTGTTGCCCATTGTAGCATGGCGTGCTATTATCAGAATATTGGAATATTTAATTATTGACCAGAGTCTTGCTTCATTTCTGTGTGGGAGAGGAGAAGTCTATCATTGGATAGAGTTGGGTTGCCGAGATCATTTCACCTGCATGTCGGAAAATCTTGTGTACTGTATATCCTGCCGCAGATGCTCCCATATCTACATCGGTGAAACTGGGCAAAGTCTCAGGAGTGGAATTGGTGAGCATTTGCAAAGCATACACAACAACAACCCTGGATTTCCTATGGCACAACATTTCAACTCCGCTGGTCACAGTATTACAGATGTCCAGGTGCGAGGTATGCATTTGTGTCGAGGTTCCAACTTCCTCCGCAAACAACTGGAAATGAGGCTAATTTTTCAGCTGGGGACCGTGCAGCCAGATGGCCTTAACATTAATTTCAAATACGTTTGAACTGTGCGCGCGCTACTTTTTACGCGTACACATTTCCCTTTAACATAGTTACAAATATATTGCGTATCTCAACAGTTATTTTGCACATTGAAGAAGGGTTATACACCCGAAACGTCTGTGTCAATAGACAATTTTGACACTTCTTGATAATTATTTCTTGAAATATCAACTAAATCTTTTACTACCAAGTGTCACACATCACCAATGACTTTTCAATACTATACTATAACTGACAAATTATTTTAATTTAATTTAATTTAACATAATTTATATAGCGCTAACTCCACTAATTGACCAAAGCGCTTTACAATTCATAATATTAAAATAATTAAAAAGATCCCACCAGTAATAAAATATTACAGTCTTATTTATAAAAATAGTACCATAAATCCGATTCTAAATTATCAAAAAGTTAAACATTATATTTATCATGAAACCAGTGCCGAATGAAGAAGGGAATGTTTTTTTTTTGGGGGGGGGGAAGTATGGGGGGAGGACAAATGTCAAGAACGACGACTTAATTATCACTCATACATTTAGAATTTTACAAAAAAATATAATACAATTTACACTTAAGTTGAAAAAGCTTGATTATGACAACAGCGTGAACTTGCAGGTAGTCTAGGCTACACATCTATATTAATATTAGACCATCAATATACAAAACTTCAACTACTAAGACAAAGATTTACAAAACTGTTTAATACAAGTACATTTACAATACTAGGAGCTATGCCTAACTAGAGATAAGCTAACTGATGGGTTGAAATCAGTGAGGCTCTACATTTAAGAATTTGTGTCAGGGTGTCGACTTCAACATAGTCATCCCTATCTGAAAGATCAAGTCTCGAATAAAAATCCAGAACCTTTTTCCTTAAAGATTGGTTTAGATACATGTATATCTCTCCAGTCTAGAGAATATAAAAAGCAGCCTTACCTCCAACTAAGAGAGTATTACACTTATCCATAAGCTCTAAAACTTGATCTTTGGTGGAAACAATTATATTGAGCTTGGCAAGGAGCTCAAACATAAAACTGCAATTTAATCAGAATACAGAATAGATCAACCATCAATGACTAACATCGGTCAGAATGCTTTATGGTTTTGTCTCCTCTAAGTCACTAAAAAATTTAGAAAGCATATAAAAAAAACAAAGAAACCAAAAGGAAATATTAACTAAAATTCATTTTCAAGTATGCATGCATGCTGGGATAAGTTCATGTAAACATAAGAGAAATTTTGGGATAATTGTTCAAGATTATATAAGGCTTACATGTAGCTTGCCATGCTAGTATGCAGTTGATAAGGAGGTTATTCTCTGTTTCTTTATGTCTTACATGATTAAAAAATTCTTATAAGATATTTTTTAATTGCTTTTTTAGTGCCTGTAATAATTGGGGACACTTATTATAATCCACCTACCTACATCTCTCAGAACAGACAGAAAAGTTCAACATCATCATTACCAAAATATGGATGGTACACTTCAATACTGATTACTAAAACAACAACAAGGCAGACAAACATACCTGCCAGGTTTGGTTAAGCCATTTCCATCCTTTGGCAGTTCTTGCATATCGATTAAATTCTCAAGTTCAATAAAAAGTGCTGCAAAATAATTATCATATACTCAGTGGTTATTCTATAAGCTAGGAATCAGTAGATTGTTTATTAGTCAATCAGTGCCAGTTTTCAACTACTAATAGCATTAAGCTCTAGCAGCCCAGAGGACCACCAAGCATCACCATAACTATAGGAATAAAACCACATTCACGCATAGGAATAGAAAACAATGCATTCTTTTTTCATGGTCAATGTGGCTAGCAACATGGAGTGGGGGAGACGGGCCCTATGTCATGCAACAGGGTGGCTTTTCTCCTACTACAGGTGTGATAGGTTAACCATGGCACAGTCTTTCTTTACAGCATACACCTTTGATATTTGACACTCATATTATGGTCAATTGACACCTGTCAAAACAAGGAATATGCTGACCCTTATCATGGGACCGTACTAATAATATAGTGGGCTCAGTTTAGTTTTAAACACATTGAGTTCAAAGGATTTTTCTAAAGTTGACCGCTGCACGGCTAATTGTTTCGATTGGATCACATGATCAAGCAAGGTTAACCTAATTGTAATCAAGAGCGTTGCCCTTATAGGCTTGGCTAAATCTATATATTACACTTACACTTAAGGCGGGCAAGGTCTTGCTTGTCAATATCCACGTCAGCTTAAAATTAACAACAAAACAAATTATGTTCAAGGATGATTACCAGTAGAAGTGTTTATAGTATAGGCCGTATGTACATGTTACAGGTCAATTTGTTCCTTAGGTCAATTTGTTTCAACCTAGGTGAATTTGTTCCAACCTAGGTGAATTTGTTTCAACCTAGGTCAATTGGTTTCAACCTAGGTCAATTTGTTTCAACCTAGGTCAATTTGTTCTAACCTACGTGAATTTGTTTCAACCCAGGTCAATTGGTTTCAACCTAGGTCAACTTGTTTTCTAGGTAGGTCAATTTGATATTACAGTAAGATTAATTTGTATATAGTTAGGGCAGAGGTACATGTACTGTAGTGTAATAATGGGTGAGTATGTCTGATTTGAGTAATTTAAGGAAATTTATTACGACTACAATGTATATGTAATTAAAAAAATAGTGGTACTTGCATCCATGTGTCCATGGCTCACTGGTAAGGCATCAGGAGGTGAATCCAAAGGAAAACCAAAGGTCTGTGGTTCAAGGCTCACAAGGTAAGCACTGAAGAATATGGGCTGCAATGTTGGGAGAGTAGGGAGGGAATAGTAGGTGAAGTAAGTAGAGTGGAGATGAAGAGAAGGAGGATGAAGAGAAGGTGCCAAAAACATTTTTGTTTGCCGCAAAAAAAAAAAAAAAACTCAAATAGGCTAGTTTCGAATTGTGCAGCAACAAAAGAACAGAGTCGAGGTTCAGGGGAGTAATTTGCATTTTCCTTTGTTTTGAACAATGCAAAATGCTAATTATTCCCCTGAACCTCGACTCTGTTCTTTTGTTTCTGCACAATTCGAAACTAGCCTATTGACCTAGGTTGAAACAACTTGACCTAGGTTGGAAAAAATCTAACCTGAATTTAAATTTGACCTGTAACACACACACTTGTAACTTGAACTGTGCTTACCCACTGCCTCATTAGTGTCCTGCAGTTCATTATGTTCACGGCACTCAATAAATTCAATGCACTGTGCTACATCTTCTATACATGAAGCTATATCAAACGATGTCAGATCAAATGACACAGTTTCTTCACAAGTCTTTTCCTAAAAGGATAAAGCAGTTGAAACATTTAAACATGCTATTATGATCAGATATAAACTGTAAGATCCAATCATCAAAGTATAAACATAGGCACGCAAGGCGTGCAACAGTTATTTTTTTGTGAAATGAAAGGTTGCGGACATAGCAGAATTAAATCAATGACATGTAAAATGTTTTACTAAACAAACTACAGTAATCTGACACATCTCTAAATTAATAAAGATATCATCTTATTTTCTAACAGGCAACATGATTTGATTCATTCTTTCATACAACCCACACTGTGATTGGTGTGACAAGTGCACATGCATAACTCCCCATCACTCACTGATCTTATAGCCCATTCAACCCTAAGAGGAATTTTTGCTCAAAAATACTTAAGTAAAGAGAAATTTTCACATTTTATACAAGTCGTAAGTTTAACCTTTTTACAAAACAACACTACTTCATTGAAAATAAAAAGAAAGAGAAAAAACTTTCTGATACGTTGAAAATCTGATTTAATTAAATTGCACTTCAACTTTTTTTTTAATTGCAACAACACTACTTAAAGAAAGAGAAAAAATATATATATACAGTACACTACCCTACTTACACTACTTACAAAAAGATACAGTACACTACACTAAAACATTACAAAGGTTGCACTATTTGCTCTTATATACGTGTTTTATACATTCTTTCCTTTTTTTTCCTTAATTTTCTTAAGGGTGAAAAGCCAGTTTCAATAAAAGTATAACTATGTTATAAAGATATGTATTTGGAGGAAAAACTCTGGCATTTAATGTTTTTTAAACCAAGGGCTCAGGAGACCTGATTAAGCGAGGGTAGAAAAGGCTTCCATAATTGCACTTTAACTTGCCCCCACGCAGTCTTCAAAGAACATTTGAACAGTTCTCATGATTTTTACCTTTAAAAATATTGAACTGAAATGAATGTCATCAAATAAAACTATAAACTGCTACTGCAGAGACGTAAAAACAGTTTAGAAATGAAGGCTTCTTTTTGATTTAATATCCTGGAAACAATAGCCAACAACTTGTAAGCTCCAATATAATTTACTCCCATATCAAAAACAAAAGTGTCAAGTTACCATTTATAACTAAAAATAGCAAATATCTTGTGCGAATGATTTTCTCCGACATGAAAAACAAAAGTGTCAAGTTACCATTTGCTACTAAAAGCAAGCATGTTGTGGGAACAGGTACTGACGACTTGTTAGCTCTAATTGAATTTACTCCCTTGTGAAAAACAAAAGTGTCAAATTACCATTTGTAACTAAAAATAAAAATATCTCATTATTTTATGCATGCAACAAGAACAAAACAATCGTTACCTACCTACTCTTACTATTGTTAAATGTTAGAACTGTCTCAAATTTAAATAGTCTCATCTCCTCTAAAACATGTCCTCCTAACTAGAAGTGATAATCCATGACCTCTAATTGAATTCACTCTTTGTGAAAAACAAAAGTATCAAGTTACCCTTTGTAACCAAAATAACAAGTGCTCACGATTCATCACCTCTAAT
>JAHPZR010054005.1:0-13539 GCA_019787425.1 Platygyra sinensis | reverse complement strand
AGAACTGTCTTATGATACTTATTTTTATATTATATTGGGTGGTTTGTCATTATAACGGTAGTTATGTTATATATTCGGTGATTAACTCATTATACTCGGTGCTTATTGCATTATACTCGGTGCTTATGTCTTTATATGCGGTGCTGTCTTCATTATATTCGGTGCTTATTCCATTATATTCGGTGCTTATTCCATTATATTCGGTGCTTATTTCATTATATTCGGTGCTTCCTTCGTTATATTCGGTGCTTTTTTCATTATGTTCGGTGCTTTCTTCATTATATTCGGTTCAAACTTTGTTTGGTGTTTACTTCATTATACTCGGTGCTTCATTATATTCGGTGCTTACTTCATTATATTCGGTGCTTACTTCATTATATTCGGTGCTCACTTCATTCGGTGCTTTCTTCGTTATGATCGTCACCAGTCTTCCAATAGGTCAGTATAAAACAAGGACTACGGACTACGGACTACGGACTACGGACTGGTATAAAACATGGACTCAGGTATAAAACGCGGACTAAGCATTACGGACTGGGTATAAAAAACGGACCTGGGTATAAAGCGCTGACTGAGCATTACGGACACGAAGAAAGGTTCTACATTGAATAAATTCTCGCACGAACGTTTTCATAAATTGAAGCTACCTGTAATTTATTATAGAAGTCTCATTTCCCGAAAGTGCTCGCTCATACAGGTTCAGCCATACTCGATTGCCTAAAAAAAATAGAAGACACTGAAAGTCATAAAATGGACGAGCTGTATGAAGTTTCGAATGTTTCAAGCCATGATTAAATGTTTTGAAAGATCAACAGTCGAGAGAATTGAGAATTCGAACGAATGTCCCGCTGTATGTATAAAATAAATACACATAAATATGGCCAAGAAATGAGGAACAAAAACTTGATAAATAAAAGAAACGACATTACACAAGGATAGCAGCTCTGTACTCCTTAATATTTCCTTGGGAAAAGTAAGGGAAAAAGGAAAAGTTCTTAACCGAGTATAATGAAGTAAACACCAAACAAAGTTTGAACCGAATATAATGAAGAAAGCACCGAACATAATGAAAAAAGCACCCAATATAACGAAGGAAGCACCCAATATAATGGAATAAGCACCGAATATAATGAAATAAGCACCGAATATAATGGAATAAGCACCGAATATAATGAAGACAGCACCGCATATAAAGACATAAGCACCGAGTATAATGAGTTAATCACCGAATATAATAACATAACTACCGTATATAATGACATAACCACCCAATATAATAAAAATAAGTATCATAAGACAGTTCTGGCATGCCATATTTATCCACACCCCTTCTCATTGATCGTTTAGAAAGAATAGGTGATGATGTCAGAAGCTCATTTGAGGGATTCCCTCCGATCTTGTCAATTGACTAATCACCAAAAACGAAGAGGCAACTTGCGTGTCAAATTAATTCGGGAGAACCCCTTCTTTCACATGGTTTCGTCTCTGGATCCATCGGTTCCGTCGGAGACAATACATCTTATTATTATATCTCTAAATTAGTACGCGCGCTGTGATTGGTCAATTTAGCGGTCCGTACTCTCCTGCACGGATCGCTAAACTTAAAAGTTCTTTTGTTGCCAGACTGTTGCGTGATTTATCGTCACATTTTCTTAACTTATATAGCAAACAAAAGTTTAAAACTTTCTTTTAATCTAAATTGCGTACTAAGGGTACTAACGACTTAAAATTGAACGATTTCAAATTGATTCGTTTTGCTTTCGACCTGCTTCGGAAATTTGAAGCCGTTCCGCATGGTTGGAAATCATTCCCGAACCCTTCAGACAACACAGCAGAGATATAATAAATATCTTACTAACCTCGTCTTCTCGGTCCGTACCGTAAGTTACGGATCCTCGTTTTTCCCATACGATTTATGGCCCGCGCGCTTCGCGCTTGGGCCATAAATCGAAGGAGAAAAAACTCGGTTAGTAAGAGGTATTTCCAAAATGGTGTTCAGTTTATTAGAATTCACTCTCTTGGGGCTATTTTCGCTTCAAAATTCTTTTTTATTTCAGTACATGAGAACGAGGCAAAGAGGACTAATTAACATGCAAACAAAAGAATGACAAATTGGCTGCTATTTTGGACTAAGGTGTATGTGTTGTGTTCATGAGCAAAACACTACTCTCAGTACAGTCTCTCTCCACCCTAGGGTATAAATGGGTACCGGCGAACTTCATGCTGGGGGTAGCTATGCGATAGGCGAGCATCCCATTCACTGGGGGTAGAAATACTTCTAGTCGCTTCATCATGTGCTACAGAAACCAGAATAAACTCAAAGAAAATAACTAAATAAAGAAACATGCCAAATAATAAAACGACAAAAAATTACCAAGTATAGAAAATGAATGACGTTGTTTTTCCGAGATAAAATAAAAATGTGCATGTAGCATGACTAAACTCGTTGACTGAGAATCTTGCTTCTCCGATGAAATTTGTCTTTCAAATGAAAAATAAAAGATTAATTAAAAATTTCTTGATAACATCTTGAGCTGCTCATGGTACGACAATTGTCTTTGTTTACTTGAACTGTTAATGAAAACTGAAACATAATATATAGAAAATGTAATATTGAATTTGAAGATACTGACATGACAATAGCATAATGCACAGCCACGCGCTCAGAAGATTACGATGCTGTCCGCGTGGGGATAAGTCAAATTTCGGACCCTCATCATTTGGACTCAATTTTCAGTGAAAGTCAAACATTGTATTAAGAGTACAAACATCACATTTATTTGGATCAATTTGATTTTTTTTTCATATTTTGCTAGACGCTTTTCAACATGATTAACACACACGTGCACTTTAATCTACACCAAATCCTTGGGTGGCTGGGTGTGGGCGCAGGGCGTAACTCACCTTTGGCGGGTTCGGAAGGGGGAAGCTTGGCTGAATAGCAGAGCTAGTTACCTGTCAACAGCTCAAAAGAATAATCTCGGCCAGCAGTTAATTTTTCCAGAAGAACCACTTTGAGGGTCAGGGGTAGTTTATAATTATCCAGTCAGCACAACGTCCTCTGAGGGACATATTTTTAACGGAATAGGTTTATTTGAACGAGATGCTTCGTTAATGCTGATCATGAGAGCAATTTTTGTGCCGTTTCATTCGGTGTCGAACCGCGCATTTCCTTAGCCGTCAACAACACAGACAAAAGGAAGTCGTTTTAATTTTAAACATAGAGTCAAGCTTGTGTGTTCAGAAAACAAACACGTACCTAAACTTTGTTATTGTGACTTAAATAGCGAATGCGTAACAATGACAGATGCTATATAATACACCAAAACAGGACTGTTAAATGTTATAAATTTGATAGGGCTGAATAGACTAAATGGAATTACAAATTTCAGAATAACTACTGTGGGTTGCAAATATTAGATAGCTACTCGATCTGTGTCTTTAATTTGATGCATGTTCTGTATATATATCAAGAAGACTCCGTGGCCGGTTAAAATCGAAAGGGTATCTCAGGGTTCGAAAGTCTGATAACTCGTGCGTCATTGTTATTTTGAAGCAGACCCTGTTTAGCTGCTTGATTCTAGGAATTTGAATTTCATTCTGATTTAAAATTCTCATCGAACGGTAAGTAGGGTACGATTACCTTCAGTTTTAAACTAGAGATCTAAGAAAACTGATTTTAACATTTAACATAAACAATAATATTACATAAACACAGAAATTAGTGACACATGTGGAAACTGCATTGGCCACTGAGAAATATAAACTTGTAAAGTTTACTAATAGGCGTTGGGTGTTAAACGTGGTGAACCTTACTATACACGATATAAAACTGAAGCAAAACAAATTTACTGTAAGACAAATGTAAAAACCTCAGTAAAATGATAAGAAGGGTGTGCGCTGAACTTAAAACCTATCTTTGAATCTCTAAGGTTGCAAATTAAAATTGAGAGAATTGGAATTCGTTCTCATCGGAAAGCTATACATTTTATAATTCAGCCAGTATCTTGGTGTCAGTTAAAGCACCGGGAATCGAATACATGAACAACGTTGCCATGACTCTTTTGTTATCTTGCAGACGTGAATTCCCTTTTGTCCTCTGAGACGTTCAGTTTACATGTTCTTGCTGTTATTTTTTCTTCTGCGCACTTCGAAAGGGAAATAGCGCTAGCGGTGATTCAGGTTGCCTTTACATGTAAAATATTCCAACAGACCTCGTTTTTGGTAAGCATCCTTGTCATCTATTATCTGTCCTTATTTTTACATACATACTGAACATTTTAAAGAACCTCCCCAGTACGGTTTTTGATGTGAACAATAAGCTATAAAAAGAGAAGAGTGCATTCGAGATTTATATCTAAAAACTAAATCTATTTCAGACCGTTTCAGTAAAAAAGGAGTGGTTAAGATTCCGGTGTTAAAGATTTAAGCCCTTTTTTTCAAGAGGTTCTTAAAAGTTGCCACAAACTTGCAAAGTTTTAAATTAAAGTCGTTTCAGTTACGAGTTCCAGACATTAGCAGTTGTATTTAAACTTCTCTGGCCAGTAGCAATTTAAAATATAAGCTAGGCTGTAACGAGAAATATAAGGTTGTATTTGTTATTACAACATTATTAGCTAGAAAAGGTTCTACCAAAACAAAGAGGTTGTGCTAAAATTGCTGCCAAAAGTAGTATAAAGTAAGGAATTCAGAAAGCCCTCCTATACTAATCCCAACTAGTTATTCTCTGCTTTTAATTTTTTTCATTGAGTAGCTTTGAACGCCCCAGTAATTTATTGTTCCATCATAGGAAGATTTCGTTTGCTGATCCAGACTGAATTGAATTTTATTCTGATTTTGACTCCTCAAGTAACGGTAAGAACAGTAAATTAAACTAGATTTAAGATATCGTCTATTTGATGCCCTCGTTTGACATGTTTTCTGTACATTAAAAATGTTTCAAAGATTCATTAAAATCAAGGACTAGTAAAAATCATTAAAATCATTGTCTTTTTCAGGGAAAGAGCCTCGTTGATGACGTAGGTGAAGTTTGATTTCGTTCTGACGTCTCTGGTGTACGGTAAGAAGAGTAAGTTCAAGCCATGCTTTTAATATTAATATATACGAATAGTTTCAAAGTTCAGTGCATTCTCGTCCCCAGAGCCTACGATCCTTCTGGCCTGTGGTTGGGATCGAGAGCTCTGGTTTGGTCCAAGACCGGAAGTCCGTTAATCGCGGACTTCCCGTCAAATCTAGCAAATCTGATTGGTTGAGAATCAGGAGAATGCGAAACGAATACTCCGCGCATGCTCAGAAAATCGGGTCAGGCCAGAGCTCTCGATTCCAACCACAGGCCAGAAGGATCGTAGGCTCTGGGGACGAGAATGAGTTCAGTGCAGAAAATTATGATGCGTTTGAAGAGATCGGCGCTGATCTTCGTCTGTAGTTTTTCTGTCTTGTGTTCATTGAGTTTCACTGTCCGAGTTTTGCATGCTACATGTGTATATCTCCGTATGAAGCCGACAGTTTTGAGCGCTTGGTCTCTGACTTTGATTTTCCCGTGTTACTTTTGTCTGTGAATTGAAAGTTTTGAGTCTATCTATGTCTGTAATTTGTGTGTTTCTTTAGATCTGGGCTTTCAGTTTTCTTGAGCTTATCTTGGTCGGTAAATTCCAGTTTTGCTTAAGGCATGTTTGTCTATCTTGGTCTGTAACTTTCATTTCTTAAAGTACCCCTGTGTTCAAAAAAATCACGTCCTTTTTTTTCTTGAGATTCTGAAAGTGTGTCTGCTTAACACTTTACTGGCAAAATTCTGACCTTTCATTTTTATCCAAAGGCTGTTTACTTTGAGTGTAAGTTTTGGATTTCAAAATCCGCCATTAATCACGTTCAAACCTGACTGATTTGACCTCAGAGGGTTGGATCTGGGAAAAGTGATGTCAAAGGCTCACCAGCTTAAAATTTCAGCGTGTGAACGCAGCTTATTATGTATGCAAAGTGCGAGTTTAAAAGTGTGAAAGCCCAAAACTCCCGTGCTGCATATTAATTCTGCAGCGTACACACGCATTACATTCTTCAGGCCCGTAGGCTGGTTTTTGCCTGGGTGGGTTCGTTTTCGTTTAAAACGGACCTTTAATGTTAACAGGGCCACACAAAATTAAACTTACCGTTATTGCTGAAGATTTTCCAGTTGAAGTCGACGGGGGTGTGGCCGAGCATAACAGTGTACTACAGTGTCGAAGTCCACAGGAGTAGTGTAGTGAATGTGCAAAAGCGCAAGATGGGACAAGCGATCTTACATCGATGCACGAATGTAGTTCAGTATTCAGTCGTCACAATGTGCTTGCGCTTCGTTCGCATTCGTACGATGTGACTGGAATTGTGCCGGCAATTTGGAGAAGAATGCTAATATTTGGAAAGAGGGCAGCATCACAAACTTTTCCCGTATTTACAATCAAAGCGTTTCAATGGCTGAGAAGGTGGGTACTGCTGCCGAAATGCCCCGACTGACACCAAGACAACAGCATCGCTCCAATACTGAGGCCCAAACTCCTAGAGAGTATTTTCAAAGAAATGTGGCAATTCCTTTACTCGATCATATTATCATGTGTATCGAAGAGCAGTTTTCGCCTTCACTACTTGGCCTCGTTCCAAGTGTTCTCTGTTCAAGAAATATCAACCTCAGTGCGGCCACTTACAATGATGATCTCCCGTCTCCTGAGTTGTTCGAAATGGAACTTACGCGATGGACACTGCGTAAAATGTGTAATTTCGTGGAATTTTCTTAGTTGTGAAATATGTGTTTATAAATCATTGGTAGGGAAGGGAAATCCAAGATAATCAGGGCACAAGGTACTGATCTGTGGAAGCTAATAAGAGGGTGCAAAATTATCGGGGGAATTTGGTGGCAGTTTTCCAAAAAAAAAACTGATAGTATGTAGTGGGGATCAAGAATGCCGAGTGAAATTTCTCGTACCGTGGAATATCGCATTCTAGAACACTAATCTATTCTTCAAGTACCGTGGAATTTCGGGTTCTTGAATACTAAGCGATTCTCGTAGTACCGTGGAAAATCGGGTTCTAGAGTACAGATCGATTTGTCTAGTACCGTGGAATTTCGGGACAAGAACACCCAGTGAAACCATTCTCACTACAGTGGAAAGGACAATTTTTCGAAAGACGAAAAGAAAGACTGTGCGCTCGTATACGGTGCGTCATTAATCGCGGCAAATCTGAAAGTATAAGGAAATTTCCAGGTCTCCACACGCCGCGTTTCAATGACGTATCCTGACATCGGTTTTTCCATGTCAAGGGTTAAGTCCGAATCGGAACGAATACGGTTCCTGACACGCGGTGGACACGTCGCGTGTCTTGGAACACGGTACGTCCAGGTATGTCCGTATTCTCGAAGAATACGGGTCCGTATCGTGTGATTTCAGGACCACGATACTCGTCATTTCACACAGTGGGAGAAGTCGATACTTAGCAATGGAACCGCAATTAGCCAGCTTCACCTGCTGTGGCAATCAAAGATTGTGCCACAATCTTCCCTTCCATTCGTTAAACGGAGTGATACTAAAGAACACTAAAAGCATCGAGATTTGGAGGCCGCCACAGATCCCAAAATATGGGAAATTTAAGAATAACGAGCTAATTATATGATGTTTTCGTTGGCTAGCTTGTATAATCCTGATGCCTTCAAGAGCGAGAATTTGAATACCTCCTTACAATCGTGTGGTGATTCAAAGGCTTCTTATTATAAAATTATCGTCTATTCTTTCCTTCCCACAGTCGTCCATTTGCAAGACTAGTGTCACGTTTTCATAAGGTTTCAGTAATTTTTTTATACATGCGAGACATGTTTTAAGCCGGTCAAATTATTTGTGAGTAGGCCACCGAGCGGACCTCTCCAGGCAGTGGGGGGGGGGTTCGTCCGAACCCCCCGAGCCCCCCCAGCCTACGGGCCTGTTCTTAAACTAGTGAGCCTTTGACGTCATTTTCTCCTCGATCCAGCTCTCTCAAGAACTTAAATTTAGTAATGGTGGATCATTAAATAGCAAAGTTCCAGTTAAAATAAACAGGTGCCTTTTTTTTAAATCAAGGATTAAAACTTGGGTCACTTAGTGTTTAGTTAACATAGTTTTGAAATCCAAAGAAAAAAAAAATTTGTCACAGGGGCACTTTAAGAGGTTGCACATGGAGCCCTCACATCCGTTGAGAATATGAGCAAAAGAGCAAATTACCTTTATCACGCGTGTTGTGTGTTTTGTGGCCGCCATACCCGCGCGCGGTAAATTGCGCGGTCTGCTAGTGCGAGGTCTGGGACCAAGATTACGGAAATCGCTCGGAGTCTGCTCGGAGATCTAATAAAGTGACAAGGGTTGAAACTTAAATCACAGCGTTTCGAATTTGCATTACTTCGAGGGGAACTTTACATCGTAATTTGCCGAAAATGGCTCTGTGAGAAGAAGAAGGATTAGGCTAAGTATATCTAATCTCATTTAGCCCAAACACCCAGAAGGTGTGCGATATTTTGGCGTTGTTTTAAACTACCCGCTTTCGCGCTAAGTTTCTGCCAGTTGGGGGCCACAGAAGTCAGAAATAATACAAGTTGATTGACAAATTCGAAGCGGAAGTGATAGTGTCGCTTGGTTGGATTGGTCAGTTTTAATACCGGAAGTGTGGTGATTGTATTCCGGAAATAGAATGCTGCCACAAGGCCAGGGCCTAGGCCAAGGGAGGCCAAGGTCAAAGCCAAGGCCAGATCCGATTCATGACGCCACAGTGGCGGGAAGAGTTCAAGAACTGTTAATTTGAAAAAATTCAAGAATTTCACGACTGTTGTGTTAAGAACTGACAACACGAGGCAGGTATTAATTGTAAATGTCAATCAACTGTAAGGTAATTTTGTGATTTGAGACGGCGAGGTTTTCGTTAATTGACGACTTTTTCGGTCCCGCGATTCAGATCAGCTTAAAAATTTATATGTCGCCGTTCGTTTGCCTCTAGAAGTTTGACTCACTGTCAAAAGAAAGTGCTGGATGTCGTTTGGCTGGCCACAATACCTTTAGTTGCTGGACCGCCGGTAGTGGCATGGATAGTTAAGAGACTGGCTTCTACTGTCGATGGTAGTGGGAAGTCCTTTCTCAGAGCAAATTTCTGAGTGTAAGACCAAAATGGTTTATGTAACAAGCACGACTGTCGACTCAATGTTGATTCCTACATATTCCACAGCTGAATTATTTTTCAAAACATTTGCAACATCAATTTATGTATGTATATTTTCTTGATACAAAATTATCCCAAGAAAGTGATATGATTTTATTTGATTTGTATACTTGTATCATTATTGTTCTTTATAGCTATTTTAATTATAAATCTTGTCATGCCAAAAAATTGCCCTCACGAGCGAGACATTTGCTCAAAGTTTCTTTATTTGATAGCTAAACAGTACAAATGAACGTGATTTGCTTATTATGTTGAAGAGAAACAACATATAATTAAAGTTTGTAGCTCGGAGAATAAACAAACGAACAAAACAGCTCGAAAGAGTCATCCAGCAGAAACGTGACAACAACATCGACTTTTATGTCACGAAGCCTTCGTACTGTATATTATAGAGGTAAAAGTGAAACTTACTCGGCCATTGAAACGATTGAAAGCTTGAACCTTCACCAATCTTGTCCGAAGAATGTTTTCGAATATCCCTAGGTTCTTTGTGTACATTTTGCCTTGAATGGACGTAGAAACGAGTCCCAAATCGGGCACAGCGAAGCAAAATGCCAACTGCAAGCCGTATGCAGTTTTCGAATGCGTCGAAGAAATTCGCCGATTTACATGGACTTTTTCTATCCAATCCTTGAGAATTTGATATCAAAATAAGCACTAGATTCCAGGCTTTCCAAATCTGACCGTACATCTTGACAAACGCATAAGGCGATTGACTTAAGCCGCTTTTTAGTATTGACCGCGGGCAGGATTTCGTCACTGATCGGTCACGGCTTCTATCGAGTTTCGCAACTTCGAAGCCCTATTTACATAGATTTTTTTTTAATATTCAGAAAAATTGTAATATTTCTAGATGAAAGGACAGCTACATTTCTTAAATCCAACCGTACATCTTGAAAAAGTAACTTTAAATAGAGCGAAATTTAAACTTACGCTCAAAATTTTGCTGTTTTTCTGCGATTTTCGGGTCGTTTTTCGGGGGCCTGGGGACGAAAAGAAAAATTTGAAGCAAATGTTAGTTTACTTGCATAATGTTGTACATTATGCAAGTAATTCAGTCTTCGGACTGCCAGGTGTTCTTTTTTAATAAACGATTTATAATCAAAAGGAAACCATTGGTCCACCTTGTTGCAACACTGTGTATGCGCGCCAAGAAATCCGCATTTTGACTTCCGGTCTCTTCTTCACACCTTACTTCCGTTCCCCCCAACCGGCAGAGACATGCGACGAAAAAAGTGAGAAGTTTCATCAGGCAGGAGCCCATCACCCGGAGCCTCCATCTCCCATACAAACCCTATGAGACAACCTTTGCGCGTATCTTTCTATTTTTAGAAACTGCGGGTTCTTAGATTCGCGCGCACTTTATGCCATACAGTACAATATGTATAGGTAATCATACGGTTTCCAGTTCAATTTGGAAGTAATTTGCACGCGTGAGTTTTTCAAAAAGCGGAAATTGCACGAGCCGCTTCGGCGAGTGCAATTTAAGCTTTTTGAAAAACTCACAAGTGCAAATTAATTCCAAACTGAACGAGAAAAACCGTATGATTACTTATTAATGATATAAACATGAAAAAATTTGCGTGGAGGATGTTTTAAACTTTACGAACTCTGAACTGACCTCTCAGTTTTGTCCGCGCGCTTAATCTCAGGTGATTTTAATTAGCCAATCATGGCCCAGAATGTACTCGCGCGTGCATTTGAACTTCGCTGTCGTAACTTTCCAGATTTTCATCTTTGCTGTATTTTCTTACCGGGTTTGAGAATTTAGGTCGGTCTTGCTGCTGTTATTGGAGATTTGAGTCTAGTTTCTTCACCCTTTTTAGGCATTATGATTCGCTGTTTATTGTATGGTCCGGATTACGTGGTAATTTCATTGAATAGTTCGTAAATTTGGAGTCGACCTGAGCCTACAACTCGCTGAATACAATTCCTCACAGAGGAAGTGCCGGAAAATCTTTCTTGAAGCCATTTTTTGTCATTCAAAGCTTCTGCACAAACTTTTCGTCATCATTTTACTTGATATCATTGTCTTAGAAAAATTTTCTTTTGTCTTTTAGTCAATCATAATCCAGCATTTATACGATGTGTAATTTGCACTGGTGTTACACTTTTTGCACCGGTGTTACACTTTTTGCACTGGTGTTACACTTGAACTGCACTGCTCTCAGCCAATCAGAATCGAGTAATTTTTTCATGGTAAATTATTAAGGATGAAAGCAGCATGTTGAAATGAACGCTTTATCATCTGGCATGGGACAAGCGGTAAGCCTTCCTCCTCCTATCGTATGGCATTTTGTGTAGAACATGCAGCATATAATTGAATAATGAGCACACTTTGAGATAATTTTCGCCATTCGTTCGGAAGGTTTTCGGAAAATGTCACATGCCTGCATATTACACATGATGTTGACAAACATTGTATAGAATTTCTTCTTGTTGCTGTCATCATACTAGCTTGAAGCATATTTAGTGGTACATTATGAATTGATAGTCGTGCAATACTTCAGCAGATAGAATTATGTAGAAATCTTCTAATAAAAGCAATGTAGTAATACCATCTGGACTTTTTTATTTGTTTGTTTGCTTTTTACCCAGACATGGTAACCATCTGTGAAAACAATGTATCACAATATTTTAAATGCAAGCACTATAGAAAAGACAATCATTTATTTCATAGATTTCCAACTTCAGTTTGAAGCAACTCATTACCTTTGCAATGCCCCCACCCCCCTCCCCCGCCGGGGGGATTAGTCCCAGAAAAATTGGAAGGGGATGTGCAGCCCGCTTCCCAAATCCCTTGTCCTAGCTATGAACAAAATCTGCGATATTCCCTACCCTATTTATGACCTGACCAAAAATTCGAAACCCTGTTTATCGGATCTGACTCATAAATCAAAACCCTGTTTCTGACCAGCATTATAATAAGTTCCTTAGTTCAGACCAATATAAAATTACCATAAACGTAATTTGTGAAGGGCTATTGTTGATTTTCTTTTCGACAATGATGGCTTCTTAAAAACATACCCATATGAAGGCTAGTGCAAAACCATACCCTTTTTATGAGCAAGATGGCCAAAATCAGCTAAAATTGATACCCTATTTATGACTAAAACAGCTGAAAAACCATATCCTTTGGGGCTGCACATACCAATATATATCCCATATAAGGGAGTGACCCCCGGGGTGGAGGGAGGGGGGGGTTGTCATGCAGTCTAACATTTTTTTTTATTTGAAGTAACTAACTTCAGTGTGCTGCTCTGTAATCCCTGATTGATTATCATAAATTGGTTAACAGCCACACATACATTCTTTTCACTGTAACAAGTTAGCTGGTGATTTTACCAAATCTGTGAATTATATACTTCCCAGGAAGCTTATTGCAACAGGCAAGATTTTGAAATTCTGCCAAACTTAATAACAACATAATGCTTCAATATCCGAAAAAAAAAAGAAACAGTTATGTACCAGAATTGTAAATCACAACAATTATAACTTCTGAACAACAAAATATTTAATAATTACATTATTTTATTGAATAATTTCCCTTAAAGGAACTGTGTAGTTCAATATAATATTTTTAATGCTCTGATCTCTGCCATGAAAAAAGCATTTCCTATGCTTTGTGTTCACTCCCCCTCTGTCCACTCCTACCACTTTTACATCTGGCATGTGGCTTTCGATCACTGGGCCTTATTATACGGATATACGGATAGTAAAAAATACTTTTTGGTAACATAAAAATGTTTCTTCAACAATAAAAGCCTCTTTAAAAAAAAAAATAATAATAATATTTCACATGTCTCTACTACAACAACAGTCTCTTGTCCACACATATGGTATCAATTGAAACAATCATTAACAAACAAACATACCAAAAAATCCATTTTCCAGGAAAAAGGATCAGCAGATTGTCCTCTCGAAACGGTTGGAAACAGAGTCTGTAGTTAGGGATGGGGGGGAAAAGGTTTGTATACAAGGAATCATACGGTTTCGAAGTTTCAATTTGGAAAGTAATTTTGCACGCGTGAGTTTTTCAAAAAGCTGAAATTGCACGAGCCGCTTCGGCGAGTGCAATTTCGCTTTTGAAAAACTCACAAGTGCAAAATTATTCCAAATTGAACGAGAAAAACCGTATGATTACTTATTAATAATATAAAACATGAAAAAATTTGCGTGGAGGATGTTTTAAACTCTACGAACTCTAAACTCACCTCTCAGTTTTGTCGCGCGTTGTCCGCGCCACTTAATCTCAGGTGATTTTAATTAGCCAATCATGGCCCCAGGAATGTGCTCGCGCGTGCATTTGAACTTCGGTGTCGTAATTTTCCA
>JAHPZR010054003.1:20000-21437 GCA_019787425.1 Platygyra sinensis | reverse complement strand
ATGTTACACTGAAATACACTCACGACTAGCTAAAAATTAGATTTTGGACACAATTTTTTCTTTCCCGTCGAATCTTAACTCTAACATGATTGCTTACTAGACATTTGAAGACGGACGCCGATCTAGATGTATTTCTTGGCCCTGATTCTATGAAATGTGAAACCAATATAAGAAGGGGCTTCACAATGTTTCTGACTGACTTTATGTATGCATCACGTCCAAATCTCTATCACGCTTCCTTGTACTAAGTTTTTTTACACCCACGAAACTACGATGCTAAGACTCAACCAAAACACAGAAAAATAAAACAAAGATCCACCTAAACGTAAATATAAACGATTATTACCCGCGACGCGCGCGACTATTTTCAAGCCTCGACGCGCGCGATTAGATTCAAGCTTCCTAACCATTAACTTGCATTGTTATGTGACCAGTCGTCTCTCTTTCTTTCGTCTAAATTCTTATGTTTCTTTTTTTTCTTTTCTCTTTCCCCCGGCATGTGCAGTGATTCCAATCTAACTGGTCTTCCCATGGCGGGCATCCCGCCAATACTACCTCCGCTCCCTGGGGAAGCATTGTTGTTTAACGTTCTGCTCGATCCCCCGGTACCCGGAAATCCCAGCTGAGGACGCGTTCCACTCGAAGGCGATGACTCTCGCTTCTCGTATCGTTCAAATTTTGTGTTCTCAGCTAACAACCGATTAGCTCTTTTAGGTTTAAAATAACTCGACGCATAATCTTCATGAGAACTCCGCGACAAATGCTGAAGAAAGCGATCCTCGCTTGGCTCCTCAGGGTAGCTCCCTAAGTGTCCATTCACAACTTGTCTCTGGTTATTGATTTGGGGTCTGTTAACGGGCGATTTCAGGCCCCGGGCGGGGGTGCTTGCACCCGGCATAATCCCTGGGGTAGGAAGCGCTGTCTTTGTAATGACTAGTTCAGGGATATTCCACTTGCGGATCTTCATCCCAGAGTGCCGGGGAAAGAGAAAAGAAAAAAAAGAAACATAAAGAATTTAGAACGAAAGAAAGAGAGACGACTGGTCACATAACAATGCAAGTTATGGTTAGGAAGCTTGAATCTAATCGCGCGCGTCGAGGCTTGAAAATAATCGCGCGCGTCGCGGGTAATAATCGTTTATATTTACGTTTAGGTAGATCTTTGTTTTATTTTTCTGTGTTTTGGTTGAGTCTTAGCATCGTAGTTTCGTGGGTGTAAAAAAACTTAGTACAAGGAAGCGTGATAGAGATTTGGACGTGATGCATACATAAAGTCAGTCAGAAACATTGTGAAGCCCCTTCTTATATTGGTTTCACATTTCATGGAATCAGGGCCAAGAAATACATCTCGATCGGCGTCCGTCTTCAAATGTCTAGTAAGCTATCATGTTAGAGTTAAGATTCGACGGGAAAGAAAAAATTGTGTCCAAAATCTAAT